>OLKM01001553.1:0-65729 GCA_900291075.1 Melanogrammus aeglefinus
GAATAACCGACGCACCTCTGCAGAAGCCACGTTTCACACAAAGCAGTAGCTTCAGCGCTGTACCCCGTGCTCGCCAAGAACCCACACAATCCACTCGGTAATTAACCTCCAACAACATTGCGCCTGGCCACGTTTGCCGCCTGCGCGATCAGCCCCAGTGCCCGTCCCAACGCCAAAACACCCCCGGTTTCCTCACCCCTCCCCATTGGGCGCGGAGAAAGGAAGAAAGAAACTATAGGAAGGCTCAATAATTTAGAAGCGACAGATCCGGCTACTGACGTTTAGCGTATTTTAATGGAATGGTCGTCTGTGCTTCCATGAGAGTATGGACAGGAGGGAGAGAGGTCACCTATCCTCTTTATATCCCTTTTTTCTCTTTCTTTTCAACAAGCACCACGGCACCTGTTCGGATACTTCTGGGTCAACTCCACCTCTTAAATTAGCAAAGACACATTGCCAGAATGTCTCCCAGACCAAGCATGAGAAACCAAACGGTAAAGAAAGAAACGGCACATTCCGAATCCAAGAAGACACGAATAACCGACGCACCTCTGCAGAGCCACGGTTTCAACAAGCAGTAGCTTCAGCGCTCCCGTGTCGTCAAGACCCACACAATCCACTCTAATTAACCTCAAAAACATGCGCTGGCCAGTTTGCCGCCTGGCGATCAGCCCGTGTCCAACGCAACACCCCCGTTTCCTCACCCCTCCCCATGGGGAGAGAAAGGAAGAAGAAATATAGGAAGCTCATAATTAGAGCCGACAGATCCGGGACTGACGTTTGGTATTTTTAATGGAATAGTCGTCTGTGCTTCCATGAGGATGACAGAGGAGGAGGTCACCTTTCTTTTTTTTTTTTTTTAAAAGGGCACCTGTTCGGATACTTCTGGGGTCCTCACTCTTAATTAGCAAAGACACATTGCCAGAGATGTCTCAAGACGAATCAAAACCAACAGCATACACAAAAATCCACGCTCAAGAGCCTCTGCTAGACATCACAGCTCGGAAAACATTACAATATTGTATTGCTGGAACATAAATTATTCCTGCATTATAACGGCTCAATGGATTCGGCAGAACTCTGCATGGACAATTAAAATAGCCTGGGTGATAAACAGGGACTGCATAATTTCATGCTCAAATAAAAAAATGCATTGCCAGATGAAAATTGTAGTTATTTGCCAATGAAGCAAACCGGATACAAGAATATGTTTTTACAAGCACTGCAAGTAAAGTCCTCACTCGCATCAATTGGCTTTCCTGGCATCATGATGGATTTCTCCTTCATACATGAGGGTGTGTTTAATTGAACAGCAAATGGCTATAGTGGCTACGCACCATTGTATCCAATGTACAGATGAAGCAATAAAAACTAATGGTTACAATTAAAGCAAAGTATATTATCACACTGCACAACATAACAAATGACTCGCTCAAACAATCTAATAATTTCGTCATTAACACGTCCACCATGTTTTGCAAAAACTTTGAAAAACCTGTACCATTTTCAAGGTGATGTCAAAATTGGGTATTTTATATAACGGAAATAGAATGTCATCTGTGGTTTTCAGCATTTCAGGGCGGAGATATTTTCCATCCATGAATAACATGAATTAAAAAATCTCTTTCATCTGCGAGTTCACTGCCAGTTCAGGAGCTTAACAGATTTTTATAAACGAAGCAGCCAGTTGAGGACCTCAGGGGAGACAAGACGAGGTCTGGGTTTTTATAGGCCGCGGGGCTTGCTTGAGACGTGAGATTTTAAAGATAGCGGCTAGAATGTGTGAATTTGTAGGCAAGGACGCGGACAGGCAGAGGGTGTGAATTTGAAGGGGAATGGGTAGGATGGAAGTATTTTTTATAAGGTGGGGGCGTGGCTAAGCTTTGGGTTCTTATAGGTACAAGGTACGTGTTTAGGACAAGGTTTTTATAGGAAGGGGGAGGGCTAGCACAGCTGATCATTGCAGGCTCTCTGTTTTTATTGACCTCATGCGATTCAAGCCGAGGCCCTCCATTACCCTTGAGGTCAACATCACTGCCAACACAGAAACAAAAATAATCATAATGTCGATGTGTGTGTGTGTGTGTGTGTGGTGTGCGTGTACGCACGTGTGGAGACGAGAGCGAGGGAAATGTCGCTGAAATAGAGAGTGCTGAGTCTAAGCAAACATAAAACACCAACAGCCACAGCGTGCTGCTGTATCTACTAAGATCTGACACCAGAACTGGTCTTCAGAGAGGTCGGAGGTCAGGGTGAAGCATGGAGAGAATCCTTACGGAAAATAAAAGAAACGCCAAGGGGAGAATGAAAGCCATCGGCTGACAGATTTACACAGAACATGAGGTGGAGAGAGCAGAGGTCTGATGTTGTTCCATCAGAGATGATGAGCCTTCAAAAATAAATAACAACCCGAGTGAGCAAGAAAGGAGGGAGGAAGGAGAGAGTGAGTCATAGAGCTGGGAGAGGCAGACTGGCGTACACCCATATAGATTTAACTCGGCGCTCGTCCTGCAGCACCCAATGATTTTCGATCAACTGTGCAGAAATGACCATGGGAACGTGTTCTCTCAGCTGTACAACCGCTCCCTTCAGCCTATCCTATTCCGGCATAATTACTTTGTAGCAACAACAACAAGACTCAGCTGTAAGAAGTTAAATTAATAATAGGCTGGTATTGGAGTATGGTTGGGTGTGGGTGAGGGAGTGGTGGTGGACCTTGCGTTGTCAGACAGACCTCATGATGAATGAGAGGCGTGCCGCCAGGTGCATACAGAGTAGTGACAGAGAGTACAACAATGGTGGCATCAACATCACCATCGCTCAGTGAAACCGCCTCAATTATCACCAGCAAACGTCCTCCACGCTAGTACCCCCCTCTTCCCCTTCCCTTTGTCTCCGCGCCATGACAGGCAGGACTTAGAGAGGCTGGATGTACTAGATACAGGATCTCCTATCTCCCCTTTTAGTTTTCTATTGCCTCTGCTTCCTCCTTGCTGCCCTGCTTCCATCCATTTCACTGGAACCTTTTTTTATATCAATTTTTGGTGTGTGTGAACGAATCACTTTCAGCTCCAGAGTTGGAGGAGGAGGGAGGTGGTGGCGGTAGCAAGCATATGAGAACCTTGTTTCGTTTCCCCTTAAACTCTCCCTCCCCTTCTCAATCGAACACTCCTTCCACCACCACCGACATACACCCCCCTATCTGCACCTCCGTCTCTCCCCCCCCCCCCATCTCCCTCTCTCCCCATTTCATTTTCACTCCATCTCCCCCTCATCTATCTTTCCATCTCTCTCCCCCCCTACGCATCTCTATCTCTCTCCATGCTTCCTGATCTCTCTCCCAATCTCCCTCTCTTGCTCCCAATCACTCCCCTCCCTCCCTCTCAGTGGCTCTTTTTGGTTATGCAATGCACAGAGCTCCCACGACCGATCGTTTCAGTCGGTGCCCCACCATCACGCAAAGAGTACCCCCTCCCTATCCCTCCATGCAGCTCTGTGGTTAATTTTGGCTACCCCCCCCCCCCCTCCCTGCCACTGCTCTCCTCCTCCTACTCCTCCTCTCGGCTTCCAACAGGCTTGTCCCTCTCCCTGGGTCTCTGGTGTGTGGGTTCTGCTTCTGGCTGCTGCCGACGCTCCCACCTGCCGGTTTCTCCGCTCGGGGAGGAGCAGCAGCATAGGAGGCAGACCCAGCCAGATCTCTCACTTGTTCCCCCCGAGAGTAAGCCGCACGCGGTCCAAGCGCACGTATATGGAGGCTTTGAGGGAGGCGGCAGGAGGTGGTTAGGGGCAGGGGGGACGGAGCCCCCCCGAAAGGCACTAATTGCACTGATCCCCTGGGGGAGTGTGGGGAGGGTGGAGGAAGGGGAGAAACATTAAGGGAGTGGGGGGGACGGACTTGTGTGCTTGTCAGAGAAAACACGGCTGCTTCTTCTGAGGGGGTCAAAAGACACAGGAGTAACACAGGAGGAAGAAGAGGTGGAGGGGGTTGTGTGGAGGAGTACAGGGAAAGCAACGAGAGAGACAGAGGGAGGGTGGGTAGAGAGGAGAGTAGGAAAGAGAGGGAGAGGGAGAGAGACAATGGGGGGAGGGAGCAGAGAGAGAGAGACACGAGCGGGAGGAGGGAGGGGGGGTGTCAGCGGATGCTGGGTTTTCAGCAATCCCCCTGAACGGAGGGCTGCTTGTGCTGTGGCCGCGGCGACACCAAGCGAGGGATGAAATGCTGAACGCGGGAGACGTCCGACCGCGGTGAGAACAAAAGGAGGCGCCGAGCGGTTGAACCCGACAGCTGGAGCTGACAGGAGCCCAGGAATCTACGAGGGGACTACATTTTCACGCTGGAAGTGCGTTTTGCGCGTGTTTGTGCTGTGTGTGTGTGTGTGTGTAAACGCGCATCAGAGGAGCACTCCGCAACACAACGCTCCCCCAGCGCCCCATTCCCCTTCAGTTTTCTCTTGATTGCGAGATCCCTTTCGCTCAGAAGGACCAGGGACGTTTTGCTCCGCTGACAGCTCCCCACCCCCCCCCCTCACCCTCCCGACCACACGTCCGGCGAGCCCCCCAAGAAGGCCAGGCGTTTCAGCAGAGGACCCCCCGAGAGAAAAGCATGCTGGATGATTGCCACTCCGCACGCTAAACGCCTCAGGGTAAGTCGTTTTAACGCCTGGCTTCTCTCTACCTCTTAAACCAGGTTGTTTATTCTGCAGCCCGCTGGTGTTGGTGTCGAGAGACAGTTGCCTGCATATTATTCCCTCAGAGCGATGTTTGTCGACGGTCGGCATGTGTTGACAATGTGGACCAGATTTGGTGGATCTCCCGTACCACGCTGGGTTGTGTTTTTCTTGTGGCACATCCCAAACTGTCTCATGACCAACGGCTCTCATTTACCACTCGTGAAAGTCCTCCCCCTCAACATGGGGAAATAATGGGGACATCAAGAACCATAAAGGGGTGTGTGTGTGTGGGTATCTGGTATGTGAAGAGTGTGTGTGTGTACGGTCCTAACAAGCTCTTGAGGGGGAGGGGGGAGGGCTGGATGGCAGATTGTAAACGGTGGAGTTAAATCACGTCTTTTCTGACAGGGCGAGTGGCGCCGTGGTGAATGTTGTTGTTGAGAGTACAAATGGAAACCGTGGAGCGGAGGTTTCTCGCCGGGAGGTTGGCTGCCTCTCGCAGGGAGGCTTGCCGCCTCGCGCCGCTTCCTTTCTGGGGAATCGAGTGATGCACAGGCAGGGACCCTGGAGAACCATTAACAGTGCCATTTGTAAACTAATCGCCATTGTGCTGCTTGTGGCCATTGTTCGGTCCAATTGATTTTCTCCTCGAGGGGGATTACCACGACAGTGGAGACTGAGCCCCGTAATAAGATCGGAAAGGCAACATCTGCATTTTCAGACACGGTTGTGTGTGTTCTCAGTTGCGTCATTGGTTGTGGGGTCATATGAGCATTGAGCCTCTTTTGACATCTTCTTTCCTTCCTTCTTCGTCCCAGATAAGTGCCACCACTGGCGGTTCAGGAAAGCACCAAGACCATGGGCACTACCGCCATAACCCTTGAAGAGGTGCGGGCACTGGAGGGCAAGGAAGAGCAGGAGGAGTCCATCTTGGCCTTGCTGGGCATCATCTGCACATTCCTCAACCTGTTTGTGATCGTCTTCGTTTACATCTACACCACACTGTGAGGCGGAGGGGGCCAAGGGTAGAGACCAGAGACTCGCCAAAAGACCACTGAGGTTTGGAGGGAAGGCTCGGAGACCACGCTTTTGAGGGAACACGCTTCACACTATGAACACTTCTGCAAACGGCAGCAGGCAGGGATTGTACTGCTTGCCCCAGGATTCAGATGGAGTCGGGGTGGGCATGTTGTTCTGCCATAAACGGGACTACGATGAGAGATAACGATTGGCCGGAGGAGGAGGTGGTGCTTGTGGGGGGCTACACTATGGCCAGCGCAAGAGAGATGGCGTGGAAACCGTGCCTGGGAGGATCTCCCTTATGGCCAGAGAAGGACCTTCAACACATCAGCAGAATACTGAAGTGCTGGGAGCGCCTTGTCGACATGCAGTACACGTGGACCTTATGGACAAACACAAAGCCCATACAGTTGGCCCCTGTGAACCTGAAAGGTGTTTTCTACTGGCATGTCCAGCTACTTTTGTGGCCGGTGAAACACATGGCCCATGAGTCCCTCTCCATCTAGGGGCTTATCAGAGCGAACGAGGGCTGTCGGGCAACAAATTCCATCTGATCTCCGAGGGGCTGCAATTTTACAGCTCTAAGGCTGCTGATTCTTCAGCGATATGTGGCTGGAAAGGTGATGTACTTTGATAAGCAGAGTAACCGGCCATCAGAGACACTGGTGCAGACAGAGAATACGAGGAATGAATAAGTACATGGTATATATTTATAGCCTATAGATATGATAACTAAAAGGCTGTCCAACATACGTTCCCTGTGGAATCTGAAGAGTATGAAACTATAGCCAACATTAATCACAGTTCAGATGTGCATTTGCTACTGTTTGGACTTGGGTGAGGGGGAAGGACGTTCAGTACACCAGTGAATTTAAGATGGCGCTTAACATCTTAAGTCATTGGAAGAACTAATGCTACGAATGAAAGGTATTTTTTATGAATAAATGAAAGGTTGAGTTGGTGATCTGAGAGCGACAAAGCAACCAACAGTTACCAACAAGAGCAGATTTGCTCAAGCTGTCCAGACAAAGCTATTCCTACTGTATCTCTCAATCTTTTTTGGGGTTGTTTGGGGAAAATCTCTTTTTGATGTAATCAATTCACATTGATTTAAGAGCAGTGTTGGCAATCCTTTTCTGTGTATTAATATCAAACTCTAAAGCTTTTATAAATATATAAAACTCTAGATGTTATGTGCAAATTTTGATCAATAAAATCCAGAGTATATCAATAAAAATGTCCTTGCTCATGTTTGTAAGTTCAACTCAACAAATATGTGAAAAGGCTGTCAGGGACAGCAGTGATGAAGGTGTATTAGACAACACTTCCTTCTCATTTACAATTAATTTAGCATCGCTTTCAGTCTTTTCTTTTTTTTTCTTCATTTTATTTTGGGACAACAGTTTATAAAACCAGAAGAAAAATGCAGTTAAATTCCCTCTCACATCCACAGATTGTTGAAGTGCAGCCTAGAGAGGAACCTTTATGGACTCAACAAAACAATCCTGACAAGGGAAGACACACACACACACACACACACACACACACACACACACACACACACACACACACACACACACACACACACACACACACACACACACACACACACACACACACAATGTTATTTACTCCGGGCTAAAACTTATACCAAACTACCTAAACCTAACTGCAAAGCTGAGTAGCCTGACAAGCAGCACACACACTGTTCCACACTTACAGATAAAGGGTTTCCCATACACCCATCTGTACATTATAGATGAGCTATAGTCAGGCGGCTTAGGACCAGATTTGAGAAAAATGGGGACACGGCGGACAAAAGCACCAAATTTTTATACAGGATTCTCGAATCACACAGTGACCTTGTCAATCGATAGCAAAGTCGATCTGCTTGATCTCAAGTATGACAGGCGGCAAGGTGTTTCTCGAATTCAAAGCTCATCAAAATGATGATACCAAAAAAGGAACTCAATCAGGAAGGACAGGACTTCCTTAGGTCAAAAGAGCGGAAGTACAAGCAGAAGACGTCATTCCAACATTTGGGAATGTTGATGACACTAAATAATCAAGTTGTAGATCATTCAAAAAATACTAATATATGTTGGTAGTAGGGGGAACCTGCTGACCCATGGGTCAGCAACGGACAAAACCGCTATACCTTTCCGGAGCCAAGGCCGATCGGAAATTTAAACATGAAAAGATGCAATAAAATGATGATGTCCTGATGACACGCCTACACACACCCACGCATGGATTTTCATTTGAGAAACAAATGGCTCGCAATCCCATGAGAAATTGCGGATTGAAATGAACAAATGAAACATTAAACATGCAGCCGCGACATGGAAAGGCATTACCTCGACGTTATGGCTTAACTTCCCCTGATGGAGTGCCAGGCAACGGCGCCGCGGTCTGTAATGTGTCCTTATAGGATTCATCCACACACCCATGATTAATGTAGAACAACACGTCTGGGTCCCAGCGGGCAGGAAGGGCTGGGTTAGGGGGCTGTAGCAGGGATATTACCCATGGGAGAAGTAGGGCCTATGGGGGCTGTGTGTGGAGAAACAAGGGTTGGGGGGGGGGTAGGATGACTCCAGTTTGGGAAGAGCCATCAAAGGACTCCCCCTGATATTCTCTAAGGATGGAAGGAGGTGGAGAGAGCACCAACGTCTCATTCGTCATAAACGGTATGAGGAGAGTTGTGTGGCGATCAGGGTGGAACAGAGGAATGATCTGTAATGATTCTAGTGCTTTAATGGCCGCTGAGGTTGATGGTGATGATCCTGGGTTTAAATGCATCGATACAATAGCCCCTCCTTTTCCCCTCATTACTACACACTAGAGGGGGAGTCCGTGTGGCAGAAATCGATTAATACATGAATTGATGCCACCGTGAATCATAAGACACCGTCTCTGACTGGACTTCATAAGTCTGGGTTGGAAAATGTGTTTCTATTCTACATCTCGCACGCAGGCTAACATCTGGTGCCATTGAAAGGGAAGGTCACCGTAACAAATGGCTTTTGGCTCCCTCTCCTCCCTCAACAGCATGTCAACAACATGATACTACAGGGGCCAAATACAAAGGGCACACCCGGCAAGCGATCACATATTTACTGGATGTTTTACACAAATTCTTCAGAGAAGCTTGTAACTAATCAGACGAAATTATACTAGATGTATACAACTTCATTTTTTTGTCTCCTATTAATTAGTCTATTTTCCAGTAACTGCTCCTAGGAGACCGGAATTTCCAGTTTGGGATTAATCAATTTAATATTTTCTGAATTTATTCTACATCCATAAAAGTGTATATTCAGAGACAGCTTTCCAGCAACTCTGTGCAGGGTTTGTGTGCAGATGGCCTCAGATGAAGGAATGAATGTTTGTTCATGGACCGAATTCGATCAGGCAGGACAGAAAAATTTGACAGCAGACTACAGTTCTGATAGAGTAAAAAAAGTAAACATCAATGTCATTTTGTAGCATTTACCCAATCCCATGACCTTGGCAAAGAGTGTTGTTCCATTGTCTGGAAGACCAGACCAATCGTAGAAATGGCCAATCTGTGGAATGAATGGACCCACTTTTTCCCTCTGTCCAATATCCCGGCCAAACCAACTCAGCGGGTCAGGCCAGTCAGTCTGTTTCCAAAGCACCAGGCACGACACCAAAAATGTTGCTTCCAACGTGCAAACAAACAGGTACGCCAAAATTACACAATTCTAACCTAGGTGCATTTTAAAGTGCCTTTCAAAACAAAGTACAAAAACTAAAGCTGTTCAGTGGTGGTGCAGCGCTTGCAGCCAGTTTCATAGCACGTGAAGAGGGGGGGCAGGCGATGTGAACCATGCCAATTTCGTAAGCGTTTACGCCTCTCGCAACATCTTGATTTAGAGCCAACAGACTCGTCAGGAAGAATGTTTTCCTGTCAACGGTTTGACAACCAACAGACGGGAAACACGTATACCGTTGATACGATGTGACACACAGGTTTCATCTGGGGGATTTGATTATTCGTAATGTCTTCATGGGGATTAATTAGAAGCTGTGTGTAAGAACTCAGCGTTAGGACTATTACAAGGAAAGTAAACAAAGGTGAAATTACATCAATTTCCCCTTGTCCTGTGAGCAGACTAACCTTGTCAAACCAATGTGAACCAATGTGTCTTGATCAATGATGCGTGCATGTTTGTTGTTCATCATGTGTGCGCGCGTGCGTGTGAGAATATGTGCGTGCGCCGCGGGCACGCATGCATGAAAATGTGTGAGTGAGAGAATGTGTGTTTGTGGGTGTGTGCGTGACGGTGTATCTGAGGCATTTACCAGATAATGAGGAGCAATTACACGACTTGTCCTCTTATCTGCTGTTATTTAATTATGAGACCAGGGGCACAGTAAAGCACACCGGGAGCACACGCAGCTCCAAGCGCAGAGACCAGCGCAGCGCAACACGCTAACCCACACAGCGAGGGGTTCCACAGGCACGACTCTCCACCAGCCAAGTGCGTCTTCCCCGCCTCGAATGCACGCACAGAACCGCCGGGGGACTTAAATGGCGTGGAGATCGTGCAGACGGCGAGACCCAGCGTGTGTTATGATACGGGAAATCAGCTAAGCAAAAAATAAATGGAATCAAACTGGGTATGAAATTGCAGGAGGAAACGGAGGTCTGCTCAGGAACTGTATGCTAGACGTGGAAAAAGGTGATCCAACACCACCGTCGTGCGATGACAAATCCGTTTTTTTCAATGCTTCCGCTTTCTCTTCTCTTCTCGACACGGCAACAGTAATGGTTGGGCTATTGTGAAAACCGTCACGGCCCACCACAAATGCAAATAAAAGTCGAGGCCAATATGAACGTGGCAGAATCGTAAGCATGAATGAGCTCCCGTTGCGTGATCACACATAACTAATTTAAAACAATGTTGCATACCACGTAGAATGCAGTGAAATGTTAATATCAGCCATTGTAAACCGTACATTACTACATATTGCAATTACTGGTGGTGGTGGGATTGACCTGCGACCCCACGTACCTTGCTCCAGCGTGGACCATCAAGTTACTGATTGGTTTTCCATACCAACCCACGGCTACAGCAGCGGCTGGCTTGCATGCATTACCACCAGTAAGAACACAAGCACCATCCCGTTTGTCTGCGTTTTCAATCACAACAACACACTTGAAGGTGACATGGGTACAACACAGAGACCGTCAACTGACAGATAAAATGTAATCATCAGAACTCAAATGGAGAATGTGTGAGGGAGAGATATAGAGAATGGATAAAATGGACAGAGTGATTGACTGGGGTGATCCTAAGGAGGGAGGGGGGAAGAGGGAGCGAGAGAGCGAAAACAAGAGCACGAGGATGAGAGATAGAGATAGAGTGAGAATGAGAGTGCGAGGTGCACAGTATGAGAGAGCGGGGTAGAGTGACAATGAGAGGGCAAGGTAGAGAGTGAGGGATAGAGAGAGTATCAGAGTGAGAGGGAGATAGAGAGAGAATGCAAGAGCAAGGTGTGATCTGAGGTGAGGCCAAGAGTCATCCCAGGTCGGTGCTCTACTAATAACGTTGCACCAAGCTCATCACTTTGTGGTAAGGATACAGAGGTGTGTGTGTGTGTGCGTGTGCAGAGACACCCCTCGGTCCCAATGATCATAAACAAAAAACAACAACAAATTATCACGCACATGTCAATTAAGCTGCTAACGTGCACGCCGCTGCGAGACCTCTTATGTGTGCGTGACAGACAGATAGTGTGCATGGGATTGGCATCAATAGGTGTGTGTTCTTTTCAATTGAGGAAATGAAATAGACATAGTATGAGTGAAGGGTATCTTTTATCCATCTAAAAATGGCGCCACTGATTGGTTGCTTGAGGATTTAATGCCTTCCATCAACAGTTCTAGAAGACTTTCACCTTCAACTATAAAACCTCAAACTACATCAACTAAAACCAAATAACCCAATTCACAACTCCGTTGTGAATTCACTGTTTGGGTTATTCTGTCTGATTTTCTCATACAGGCCATTCAAAAGACAATCAGGTCCACACTTAAATGTTGTTTTTCTGAACTCTTGACGGCACAAACTTTCACACTACTTTCACAGATGGCTAACCAATTAGGGTGAATACATTTAGACGTAACCTTTTCACTGGGCTTCAACTAAAATCACCTGCCGACTTAGTTTACAATCGAGTATGTAACGAGTGGCAAGAAAAAAAAAAAAGTGTATTTCAAAACATTTCAGCGTCTACCAAGAGTATGCATTTGGTAGCGGTAAACAAGCAAGCTTCTGCTGCTGCCACACTGCATGTCAGTGAGAGGCAGTGAAAGGTTATTGGGAAGTGATCCACGTGAACCGGGCTGGATGCCAGGGGAAATAAATACAATATGTGCCACATCGGTTCATCGTCATGCAAGAACCCCTTGTGTACACAATGTATAATTATATACATACGCAAGGGTTTTCCTCCCAGGTTGGAGGGCATGCGGCGATGCATACGTATGCACATGTATAAACCAGCACATTGATACATAGTCATCAGTATATCTAGCCGTCGCCCTACCAGAGTCGTTGCGCAGGTAGGAGGACATGGCGGGGATGAGGCAGGACTGGCTGAGCAGCTCCTGGAGGACGGCGGGCAGCGCCGTGCTGTTGTGGGGTCGGCTCTCTCCGGACGTCTGGGCCTCGCTGCCCGGTCCGCCAGCACAGCCTGCCGGGTTGATGTAGCTGGCCAGTACCTGCAGGGAGGGACGATTCATTATATGATGAAGAGACCAGAGGGATGAGTTGAGATATGGGGAATTGCGTCAGCTTTTTTTATTTTTAAGCAATTCGTTCCAACGCTGAGGCTCTGAATTATCAAATCACGGACTGAGAGCACATGATGGAAACAGTTTTTTCTTATGTTTTTGGCCGTGATGAAGTGATGCCAATGATCATTTCCTTGCAGGGTTATCTTTTGCTCACAAGCCTCGGACGAAAATGAGTATATTACAACGTGAAGAGAATCATGAGATTACATTGTGACGGCATTAGGAACTGCATGTTTCATGCAAATCACTCAAAACAGAGCAGTCTTTGCAAAATCGACCTATAAGCTGTTCTGGAAAAATAAGCTACAGCCCCAGTTATGGTTCGTAAAATCGGGATACAAGCCGCGGCTCTATTTGAGAAAATAAGGTATTCTAGCAGCATTGAGTTTTGAAGATGTCAAGGTGTTTGACACGGTTCCGAGGGTATGCTAAAAGGTGTTCTAGTTGGTACTCAAGGTATTCTAGAGGGTGGTCCAGGGCTGTTTGTTGTACCGAGGGTATTCTAGAATGTATTTCTAGGTGATCCAGAGGCGTTTGCATCAGCGAACGTATTCTAGAAGGTATGTCTAGGGTGTTCCAGCAAGAGAGCCTCACCTGTAGCAGGCAGGTGACGTGCTCCTCCTCCAGCCGCTGCTTGGTGAGGGCCTGCTCCACGTCCCAGCCCGAGGCGGTGGAGCCCGTACCGAAGCCCGTTCCCTTGGCCCAGTACAGCTGCTGCTCCTCGCTGGTGCCGCCGCCGTGCCCGCTGGCCACCTGGGGCTGAAGGACGGAACACAACGGCAGGGACATCAGAACCCATAGAGCGGCAGTCCCACGTTCTATGGTTGGACTGGAAGTCTTGTACAGCGTTGAAACGTAGCTAAGACTATCATCTTAACATGAACGACATAACTATGAAGAGAAGGTTGGCCCTTTAGAGGGCCAACCTTCTCTTCATAGTTTTGTCGTTCATGTTAAGATGATAGTCTATAGCTTTATACATTTAGCTACGTTTCAATGCTGTACAAGACACGAGCACCACGGTGTAATTGCATGTGCAAGGTCCTTCTATTGCGGGTAGTAGTCTTCTGTTGAGTATTACACTCCGCCCAGTAGCCTAAACCAGCAGGGCATCCCAGATAACCAGCCTCTCCCATCTGTGTGGTTCATGTGTGAGGAGTAAATTTATAACCAACAAAAAAACAGCACAAGGATAAAAGCAGCAGCTTCCCAAACATGCCCGGAGCATGCGGGAGAAGAACTGACGGCATCTGGATCGGATAATGGTATTTTGGTTTTTCCAGCATATTCTGCAGGAGCCAGACGACCCATGACCGTTGTCCAATTGGCAGTTTCTGTGCTAGCACCAAAAAGGGTCCATTCTGCCGCCAGACATCAGCTTGTGAGGTTCTACTTATACCAGGGTCATTTCAAAACGATATGTCAAGCTACATCACGATGTTACACAGTGAAGAGGCGTATCATTTATATCAACATAAAACATGGCATGACTAATCACAGCAGGAAAATGTGAGCGGAGTTGCGAGTGGCCAACTGTGATGTACTGGGAACCAGTTCCTACCTCAGGCTGATGACCCGATAAAAAGGGGAATGGACCTTTTGTTCTCAAAATGGAAATACCATCAAATCGAATTGGCTGGCTAAGGGGCGAATCTAAGTGACGGTTCAAGTATTTGTTGCCCCCCCCCCCTTACCTCGGAGGCGTTGGGGCAGGCGTTGGGGATGCGTGGCGCGTGGTGGCTGAGGGCCGACAGACAAGCCAGGATGAGGTGGATAGCTCCGATCTCCAAGGCCATGCGTCGGAGCAGGACGCCGTCGTCTGTGGTGAGCGGCGTGGTGCTGAACAGCGCCCGGAGCACGTGGAAGGGCAGCGTGGGCAGCACGTTGGCGGACGGAGACTGCAGGATGTGACCTGTGGGAAGCAGAGGGGGTAAGCGATCAGCTCTATATTGTCCTGCTTATTTTGAAGTGTGACAAATTTCCTCTTTGCCAAAATGAGAAGATGAAATGTTATGCTATTTTTATTGCTGGTGTAACACCTGTATTTCCCTTCAGGGACTAATAAAGTGTCATTAAATCTTATTTTAAAATAAATTCTCAATGGATGCAATTTGCAACTTAATGTCCCAAGACCAATGTTTTGGCCAAACATGTGTGAGTGTCTTGCTTTGAACTTCTGCTTGATCGTAAATGTTACATGCCTTGGTATGAACGAAAATTGATACACCAAGATAAAGCTTACACTTTACAAAGCGGACAGTGGTCCACCAGATAGTCTGACCCATTCTGTGGTGTGGTAGCACTCCACACTCAGCCATTGGTTAGCCGAACCCAGTAACCCAGGTTACACTTATTACTGTATAGCAACCATTTTACTCTATCAAGTCCAGTCCTATCATGAGTAATGTGATTTCAAAGCTTTACATACATTCATAAATGGTTGATAGTAGGTCACTCTTTAGAACGTAAAAGACTACAAAAACAGACTACAAAAAGTTTCTGACATTTTGGACATCTTATTCACAATAAAGCTACCCCTATAAAGATGATTCCTGGGATCTCGGCATCCTCTGTGGACTATTAATCTTTCATCAAACTTTTTAGGGAAACTCGGGGCGATTTGAGTTCCCATCATGTCTTTATTGAAGTTTAAGAGTTTGCGAGTAGCATAATGATTGATCCAAACGGCAGGCCTAATGACTGCCAGAGGGACCGAGCCCACTGAGAGGAGCAGAAAGTGTCTTCGGCTCTCATTTAGCCCTCATAATGACTAAGGGCAGACAAAGACAGCAGTGGACTAAACGACCGCCTGATGTGATGTGTGGCCCGTGTTACCAAATAAGCTGGCAGACCCTCGCCACCACTCATCGCCAACAAGGGCCGCAGTCTTGCTCAAGGACTGGGGGAAGGCAGGGCGAAACAACAACGAGAACACCAGAACACGCACACTTAAACAAGCTCCGGGGCTGACTGAATGACAGGAAGGGGAGGGATGATGGATAGTGGAGGTTATAGGGACAGGAAATACCGGCTTAGCGAGAGCTAAGTTGAAAGGTTGATTTTTATTCTTTCTGTTTCAAGGGACTTCACTTCGTAAATGAGGCTGAGGATTCCCAATGCTAGTTTTACATCCCAGATCCATCTAGTGACCTAGAAACCGTTCAAGGTTATTTTTTAGGGGCATTGGACAGGACAGTGAAGCTGTAAAGAGCATTGAGCGTGCCAGCAAAAGACAAGCCTCTTAAAATCGCACAAGGGTCATTACAAAGTGTTCCTGCTTACATGGGTGACCGACTTAAGAGTAAGCCACCAGGTAAACCTTCACCACCAGACCTGGAACCTATGGGTGGCAGCAAACTTCCTACACACGGCCCAGGATCGAGGTCACCCAGCGTCCCAGAACACTTACTTCCCTCGCCGTCGTCGGTGACGCCAAGGACGAGCCGCAGCAGACACTGGGCGTGCTTCCTCTCCTTCAGCAGCACCTCGGCGTAGCCGTGCAGCCGCAGGAAGAGGCCGAACGCCGCCAGCGAGTGGGCGGGGATGGGCGACATGGTCTGCACCGAGGAGGAGGAGGAGGACGACGCCTGGCCCTGCAGCTGCTGCTTGTTGATGGGCGGGGGCGGGGGCTCCGCCGCGATGGTCTCGGGCGCCTCGTACACCAGCTCCCCCGACTGCTCGATGGTCACCCACTCAAACTGGTCGCTCTCCTTGGGCTTCTCCAGCGTGGTGGAGGGCACGATGGGCGAGATCACCTGAGGCACCACCACCACCGCCAGGTGAGGAGGTGGGGGCGAGGATGAGAGGTGAGGAGGTGGGGGCGAGGAGGACAGGTGAGAAGATGGCATGGACCTCAGGGAGATTGGCCTACAGGCGGGCTTCTGGCCACTACAATGTTGTTGTTTTTCCAATTTGACACTTTCCATTGAGTTCCATGTAGTACACACAATTAAAATAAGAGCTTTAGATTCTGTTGAACAATAGGGGGCTGCCACCTAAGACATTTAGCACATGGCAGTCACTGTTTTTATATTGATTATTTCGTGATATATTATAACAGACTCGTAATATTAAGAAATGTGCTTTACTTTAATCACAATAATACGTTCCAGGAATGGGAATCGCTCCATGTACTTCACTCACTGTTGATAGGTTTCCAAAATTTACCTCTGCAAGTCATGCATTGATAAATAAAACATCCGTTTATTTGAAGGTAAGCTGCACTAAAAGCTAGGGCAGAGGAAAGACCCATAAGCCCCGAAGAGACAGAAACACGACGATAAGTCTAAAAGCCCTGCAGGAAAGCGACCCAACAGCCTTACCTGCACCATATATAGATGCCTTCTGTCCACGAGCGTAATGCTTTCACTCCAGGTGAAGCAGAGTTGCTGAATCAATCATTAATTTAGGGACAGGGTACGGCCAATAGAGAACACGGCATCTACAGAAACCTTGGATCGCAAGTGGTGCACAGTTGGATCCCAGAAGCCTCATACTTCTCCGTTTACGACAAACACTGGCAACACTGTTCATCTTTACAACATTTCAACGTCAAGAAGGAAGAAGAAAAGTCTCACTTGGTGGCCGTTTTGGGGCGCGTGATGCCACTCGGGGCTTGCTCTTGGACACAGCCTGTACGGCTCGATTTTCGGGAACTATTTTGAAGCGGGGGGACAGCAGGAAACAGAAGAAGGAGGAAGCAGGGGAAGGGAGAGAGGACAAAACAAAACATTTAGTCCCCTGGCAAGCAATGCCCGAGCTCAATTTCAATGATTTGGCGGTTCACCTTGTCACAAAGAGGGCCCACGCCTTCGCAATTAGGGCCTCAAAGTGATCATCTGCGGCGGGGGGCATAATGGGGCACGTCTCGCGCACGCCAATGACAAACACTGCTCTGATTGGCTCTAAACGCCCGAGGCTCTGGCCGGCTCTTCTCCAGGCGACGGGGGCTCCTGGTACACTACATACGCCGGGTGGGGGGGTGGACGGGGACGCAGCCTGACAGTCAATTGAGTCAGCCCCGAGCACCGTCCTCCACCGGAACGGTGCAACCACCTACCTTAAGACGGCCTGTCAGAAGAACCAACGACTGAATTTCTCCCTGCAAGTCATGTTTTTTGTCTTCAATGTTTTGTTTTTCTTGGTAAGTTTAATTAAGGCGCTGTCACCAATATTTGAGATGGAGGGTTGGTAGAGTATCATTTTTTTCATCCCGTTACACGCACGCCTCGCTGTTTGCCGGCGGCTAACGGATTGAGAAGGTGGATAAATTGCTAGGATGAGCGTAATAAGGGGAGGCGTGCGGCTGACGAGTGGCGTCGGGAAGGGGAATAACAATGAGTGGACATTGCGGGCGTTTCTCTTATCTCGGCAAGCAAATTATATTAAGAGCTCCTACGCCAAAAAAAACAACTTAAATGACAGTGATTCTGTCAACTCACATTCTCAATGTTGGGAGCGTGGCTGTACAATTCGACTTGCAGAATAAGGCAGAGTTTAGCATTCCAGCACGGTAACATGTGTTCCAGATTTAATTATACTGCACAACGTTACCACTAGACTTTACTAGTGAACCAAACAGATTGATATCAGCTCTATAAACAATGAAATATGGACTCCTTTTCCAAAGGAACATTGTTCTCCCACGTCTAAAAAGTAATGGGCACACAAAGGTATCAAGGGGTACCCAAAGACCGATGTGTCAATGAATGGATCGACTTTATATTAGCACTATAAATCGAATAAATAAGGAAAAAATGGATCTGTGTGCAGCGCCGGTGGGGGCAGCCTCACCTGCTGTATGACGTCAGGGTAGAGCATGGGCAGCCTCTCGGCGATCAGTGCCAGGCCCCCCATGCCGGCGAAAACCTGCAGGGGGGACTGCACCGGGCTGGTCTCCAGCAGGGTCTCATCCGTAGCGTCTGGTATCTCTTCTCCGGGGGTCATGGGCTCGTCCTCGGGACAGCTGCTCAGCATCTCACAGTGCTCCACTGGAGGGGGGGGGAGAGAGAACCTGGTGTGATGACGGCTGTACAAGCATTACTGGAGGGGTCACAGTGCTAAATTCCCTATTGGGAAACAAGAGTAAGAGGCTTTGATTGGCTTGACCAAACACTGCAGTATGGGTACACCTGCACCATAAGTGCTCCATTCAGGGGAGGTGAGGGGGGGATAGAGCGAGACTTATTTGTAGGTAGATCTTACTGGTAGATGCTCCATTGGGTGAGAGGGGGAACAAGGTATGATGGATTGCCCGGAGATAGTTAAGCAAGCATAGGGTTGAGATAAAATGGTACTTTATAATCCCAGATGGAAAACGTGGAACCGGTCCAAACTGCATCATAAAAGCAATACAAAGTTATACTTGGAAACAGCTATTAAGTCTAATAAATTACCTAGTCTCTTTCAGAAAAAAAGCACACGTTAATTATCATACCGCTATGAACAGCTGTTTGTTCAGATATCTGGAAGTGATTCAGATCATTAGCATACAGACAATGAATAAATGAAGGGCATAAGGTGCAGATTTGTCTTGCTTACAATAACCTTAACTTGGATTAGGTTTTGGGTTAAGATGTATTAAGATAAATGCATAGTTTAGCTCCTTTATACCGCTCGACAAAGGAGCATAGTCCGGTGTTTTGTTGTATATGTTATACGCATAGGTTGTATACAGGGTGCGTTGAAGTGCACCTCATAATTTGTAACAAGATTACATTTGAGGGAAAGCAGGAAGGATAGATCAACAGAGCCAGTCGTCCATTACACTCTCATTCATCAAGTCAGTAGGGGAGGAAAGACAACAGCTCTCAGATCATGGACGGATGTGCTGTAGAGCACAGGTACATGCTGATGAAAGGCATCATATATATGCTGAACATAATATAGGTTTAAACTTAACTTTGTATAATGTCCACATGTATAATGTCCACACCTTGCTGCTCTTATTGTGTACCGGTATATCAAGGCATTTTCAGTATATATTTTTATTTATTTTTACCCTCCTGAATTTTCTGCTATGACTCATAATTTCCCGACTGAGATTTATAAAGTTCATATCATATCGTCCTGTTTTCTACCACACTACCTTAATGGCTTTCAAGTCAAATAGAACTACCAATCACAACCGTTTTACTATGATGGCTGCCACTGAGTTCAACAAGGGTACATTATGACTGATGTCATCCATCAGTTTGGGTTGATCTGAACCATAATTACTCTTGATTATGAATCAGCTCATCCAAAATCTGCTCATGTAAAATCTGTTGGATCCGTGTATGAGCAGAGCAGAGATATGATTTTAGAAATAACAGCAAGCTGAGCTTATTACGGACCGGATCGTGAATACAGACGGGAGGGTATCCTGAAAGAGAGCGGGAAAGACATGTGGCATAGGGCCGCAGGTGAGAATAAAACATGCGGCTGCTATGATGCGTATCCGGTACGCTGTTGGAACTAAAGTGACTGGACTCACTCCCGTGCTGTCTCTGTTGGACAACAACATGTCTTCCTAAAAGGTTTTGGCCATTTACAACCAGGAGAAAGGCTTTTAATGGAGCCTGTAGGTGTGTTTGGGAGTGGGGATTATGGACGGGTTGGTTTCTGAAAGAGCCAGTCAAAGAGAAAGAGAAAAGGAGAGGAGGAGGAGTAAGGCAGGTTGTCTGCTAGGGGTGGGCAAAAAAATTTATCCAGATATTTTCACTCATGTCTATATTTGACCTTTTCCAGCTTTCATTAACAATTTCTTCTGACATTCAAAATCACTTAGATCAGCTAACCTACAGAAAACATATAGGTATTTTGTGAATGAAAGCAGCCACAAGGCATCTCATACACAAACATTAACAAAATGTGTGACATGAAAAAGAGAAAACTTTTGAGAGAAAAAGTTGAACAACAAGGAAGAAAAATAAGAACTATTCAAACAGAAAATCCCTTCACGTCAACTGTTCTAGATGAACAAGAACCAATTTCTAGTTTTTGATTAGCAAGAGCTGACAAAAAGGGGACGGCAATGTGAACAGCATAGTTGAGCCACGTATGGGAATTTAATCTTTCGGTCTGGATGCAGAGGCTCTCTCCTCCACAGTTGAGGGGATCTGTACGTCACCACAGTCATCTCATGGCGGTCATGGCCTATTGTTCACCCAGTGCGCACAAGCTACGTTAGGACGAATGTGTTTATGGATGTGGGAAAGCTACTGGGGTAACGACTCCTTGAAGTGGTAGCTAAATAAAGTTAAGCCTTAATGTAGCTGGCAATGTGTCGGGTAAATCTCCTTTCATATCAGGCCCATAACGAATTAAGGTTTCAGAAATCTGAAAAAACGTTTGACGAACATGGTTGCATCAGTTACGACATGAATATGCTGCGTTTTTTGAACAAGTACCGGCGCAGGCTAAAAAGACATTCAACCCTCAACCACTTTAGCCCCGTAGGCTCTGTCCTTTCTCCAAAATATCCTACGTTTGTAGAGTTCTCAATTATAGTGGAGGTTCCCTGTTTAAGCCACATGTAAAATAGGGGATTATGATAAGTAGTGTAGTCTTAAATACTTCAGTGTTTTGCAGACGTTCCTTTTTGAGGTGGATACGATGATAAATCGGCCATCCCTCATCCATGGTGTATTAAATGGGAACTGAGGAGTGTTCTCCCTGCGCGGTTTTAGTCGCTGCTTGTACAACAAGCTGCCGTTTCTTCCCTTCCCTCCTGTTAGTGTGGGTCACCACCCAATCCCCGGCTATAAAAGCTCCTCTCGCCAGGTGAACCCGAATTTAGTGGAGCTGTACAGAGAGTGGTGAGACATCAAGTGAAATGATGAAGTAGGATGGGTAAAACTCCCATACTGCACTTCTCCACAGACAGACGACAGACAGACAGACAGACAGACAGACAGACAGACAGACAGACGGACGGACGGACGGACGGACGGACGGACGGAAGGACGGAGGGGGAGGAAGGGGGTAGTAAATAAGAGGGAAGGAGCTGACAGGGAGCAGACTTTAGCCACTAAGGAGACTGGATTTAGCTACAGGTGATCTGGAGCTGGAGCTTACAGCCAGTTCACGGTGTCTGGCTGACATGTATATGGAGAAAATATTAGGATTCATGGTTCAGGCCATTTACTATTTTCCATACTGTTGGCCATGTCGAAGAGGCGGGCACAGAGGTTATACTCTGCTGACCTTGGAGGCCATAGGAGGGGATATATTTTTTAGCATGAAGAGGCTTCCATCTGCAACACACAGATTACATTCAAAGTGCCAGAAGCAGCCTAGGCAGCAGCGATTCAGTCGTCACTGGAACAGGTGGATCGCTGCCTCTCTAACTAACTATTACTGGTCCCCTGCAAAGGTTATTATCCCCATGCCCAAATGGTTGCCTGTTATATTAGCAGATTCATCCCACTGTGGCTAGGCCAACGTTGGTTGGCATAGCAACACAGAGGAGATTGGTCTGCTCTCGATGGTTGGTTCTGTCCAAGCCCAATGAGAGGGCAGCCGTCTACCTTGTGGGAGACTTGTCACCCAACATCGGGCTGCTCCATTTTTAGGTTGGAAAACGATTCAGACCCAAACTTCTTGCATGGTTGTGCATTTGCTACCACACACACGCACACACACAGCTTTCACCGACTGAACAGTAGTAGGAATAATTTGTTTGTATACAAAGTGGACCTCTCACCTTCGAACTTTTCTGAACCAAAAATATGTTGTAGAATCTATATCCATACAAGTCCCCAAGACCCTTTTACATTTCAGGTGAGCGCAACGTTAGGGATCCTCCCTCAAACCCAGTTTGAACTGGTCAGAACCAACACGTAAGCAGTCAGAGGTAAAGTACTGTCGGCAAATGGAGAAGTGTGTTCCTTGTCAGAGCTCAATAACATTTGAAAAACATGAATCAAAAGCTCATCTAAAACGCTCTATCCCTCTCTCCATCATCCAAGACATGCCCAGGAGTCCGACGCCTCCATCACCACATGCTCCTTACCTTTCTCTGTCCTTAGCCTCTTGAAGGAGTCCGTCTTGGAGAGGCCGGGGTCCGAGATGACCTTGGAGCCCAGCTTGACGGTCAGGTCGATGGAGCGGTAGCCCTGAGGCAGCCTGCGGTCGTAGAGCAGGGTGAGGAGCTGGGCCAGGGTCATCTCCGCGGGCAGCGGCTGGCCTGTTGTGGGGAGATTTAGAAGTTGGACATGTGTGTCCTTGGTGTAGAAGGCATTCGCTCCACAATCAAGGTGGATGCTTATGGGACACCTCTCGATGTATCGCTGAGGAGATTCACATACATGCTCACCAGATCTCTGACTACGATTACTAAACCATGAACATTACCTAAAGGCATGTTTATTTATATAAACAGTGTATTTGAGTGAGTGCAGGAGCGAAAGAGATATATAGTAGCATCTAGTTTTAAATGATCCCTCCAGAAAAATGCGGCGTTCTTTGGTGATTTATGCGGCCAAAAATCCTTGATTATGCGGCATGTTTTCTTAAAAAATGCGATGAATTATGCGGCATATTTATGCAATTTTATGCGATCAAATTGCGGGAACTTGCAAAAAATGCGGGAACATGCGAAAAAATGCGGGAAACTTGCGAAAAATGCGGGAACTTCCGAAAATTGCGGTTTGATGAAAAACATGGGAAAAAAGTGAATCCCCCAACACCCTGTTCTCACTAGGCTACTACTTTGTTGGCAAATGAGACCGCTTCATCTTGCCTTCGTCGCGGGGTTTGCGATGACGTTCACGTCGCGTAATTACGTCACTCCATAACGTTCCCATGGCAACAGGGGGAAATGGCTGCTTTTTTCGCGGAAATCGGCAATTTATGCGGTGAAAGTGCGGCATATTTGAAAAAATGCAGCCCCCGCATGAATATGCGGACTTAGGCAGATTATGCGTTGAATTATGCGATCGCATAATCGCGTTTTTCCGGAGGGACTGTGAATGCTTCACTTCTTCGGTCATGTAGTGAGGATGGAGCTTTATTAAAAAAAACAACATTTTCAAATGGTACGCTTTGCCCAACACCCAGAATCAATGTCTACATCATTGTAATAGTATTCTCTAATCCATTCTTATTTATTCGTTAACAGATAATGAGGAATACATTATAAGCCGTGCCTGTGAAGGTGAAGAAGTTGCAGCGTGTGTGCGCATGTGTTCAGAGTTGGCTGTGCGTTGACTAGCGACAGGTCGGGGAGAATCGACCTGGAAGGATCTAACAGCTCTATTACCGCAGGAGGAATTAATTAGATATGCTGCTACTATACCCCCCCAGAGAGAGAGAGAGAGAGAGAGAGAAGAGAGAGAGAGAGAGAGAGAGAGAGAGAGAGAGAGAGAGAGAGAGAGAGAGAGAGAGAGAGAGAGAGAGAGAGAGAGAGAGAGAGAGAGAGAGAGAGAGAGAGAGAGAGAGAGAGAGAGAGAGAGAGAGAGAGAGAGAGAGAGAGAGAGAGAGAGAGAGAGAGAGAGAGAGAGAGATGGAGAAACAGAGATAGCGACACACAGAGACAGAGACGGAGTGTGCTACCTGGCAGCAGGTTGTGGTAAAGGTGGAAGACGGGGACGCTGATGGTCTTGTTGGAGGGGTCTGAGGAGGAGGAGGCGGCCAGCTTGTCTGTCATCACTCGGCCCCTCCTGGAGGGGGGCCGAGGGGGCGTCGACAGGGCCCTCTTAGACTGGGACTTCAAGCCTGGGGAGAAGATCCGAGGGTGAGACCCTGCTCCGGTGCCACTCTGCCGCTCAGTCCGCCAACAGATGTGGATGCGAGTGCGTTTGTGTGTACGTGTTTAACCTGAGGCCACAACGACGCTGTAGTTGTCCTGGAAACCGTTGTCGGCCTTCATCTTCTCCTTCTCCTCGTGGTTCTTCTTCTCCTTGTCGTCCTTCTGCTCACTGATCAGTTTGGCTGTGATGCTGGGCGTGTCTGCAACACAACACACAAACCAGAATAAACACACCAAGCAGCTGGCATTTATGCCGAGCGGAAATCTGTTGTCTGTCTGAATCAATGGTAGCACTTTAGGCTTAGAAGAGGGACGTTTTTTGATAGCTGACACAAGTCACCCTTTTTTTTGAGTTATCCCTTAAAAAAAATAAACTTTTATCCTATTGCGCCTTACTCTCTCTCACACACACACACACACACACACACACACACACACACACACACACACACACACACACACACACACACACACACACACACACACACACACACACACACACACACACACACACACACACACACACAGGGCCTTTTATCTCTTGTTCAAGGTCCCGAGAGGAGGACCATTCATCATGCGCATCAGTGGCTATCCGCTAGCTTCAACGCACCCCCCGCCCCATAAGGCGGTGATGAAGGGAGCTGCTGCAGGAAGTACCAGGTACTAACGAATGGACAGAACCATCCGACCCCTGGGGAGGGGGTTCAGTCGGAGTAGGAAAGAGAAAACATGTCCAGGGCACAGGTAAGTGTGTCGAGTGTGGGTCGTTGGGACACGGCTCTCCGATGGAGAGAATACCGTTACATTTCTTTAATGTGTAAATTCACAGTCGGGTATCATTGGTCTTGGTTCCAGACACAGCACGTCTACATGTTGTGACTGAGAGAATTCAGATGAAGATGCCAGACCCAAATGGAGATTTGTATCTTTTGTGCTCTTATGGACCGGAGAGGGAAGATGGAAATTGGGTTGAAGAAGAGATGCAGCTTGGGACAGCAGGTTACGAATCGAAGCCGGGTCCCCACAATGCCGTATCGCCTAAGTTGAGCGACTGTTTGTAACCCGTGGTGATTCCTCTGTAAGCGATGGTGTGTTCTGTGTCGTGACTCCCCGGGCGGTGTAGCATTAAGGCTAACAGGGGTGTCTATTCCCCCCGGATGGGTTTAGCGCAGCGAGGAGGCTGGGTGTGGGCGATGGTACTTAAATCTTAAATGTGTGTGAAACCGCGTGAGGGAAAGGTCAGTGTTTATCTGCCCAGAGGGGGAGCAGATTGGGAACTCGTGTGTGTGTGTGTGTGTGTGTGTGTGTGTGTGTGTGTGTGTGTGTGTGTGTGTGTGTGTGTGTGTGTGTGTGTGTGTGTGTGTGTGTGTGTGTGTGTGTGTGTTCTAATTGATTCCAAACAGAACTGTGTTTTGCATTGAAAGCAGCCCACCTGAGGCACCACCACACCGATGGAGACCGGTGGGTTTGGGTTTGTGTGTGTGCGTGTCGTGTGCGTGAGTGCGCGTGTGTGAACCACTTGTCTCCCTGCGATGAACACCTGAGGTATGTGTAAATATTGATGAGAGGCCGACGAGACGAATACCAAGCGGTGATGGACAACGAAGGCTTAATTTATACCCCTGCATCGACCAGCCGCCGTAGGTCTGTACGTTACTGGAGTAGCTAAATGTGGTCGTCACGGTAGCTCACGTGCACCTCTCGAAGAACTCAACCCCCCTCGTCGGGGCACAGACCCATAAAGGGAAGCAGCGTAGAGTTAAACGGTGGCTGTTGGACACAGACGTATTATTCAACCTCAAGGCTTTCTGTTCAAACACGGCCACTAGAGCTCCAGGGCTGCCATTCAGAACACGTTCCAAGCGACACCAGAAATCGCTTGCGTACCGACGCCACAAATGTTTTCGATAAACAGAGAATCCTTCTTCTGATGGTGATACTAGAATGAATAAACACTGAATGCCAATCATACGGTTTGCTCCACTCTGAACATTGTGCGTATGTACCTAGATGGCTGAGGCCACAGTTAGAACAGTTTCTGGAGAAGGCCGGGTGAATTGGACCGGATCAGGGGTCACAGAGCAGCCTTCACAGTAGACAACACACTGTTCTCCACCAACTGAAACTGCCCCCCCATCGGTTCATGGTCCCAGATCAATCTCACTCAAGACCAAGCACCCGTTAACACCAAGCCTTGTTCCCACCTCCATTAGACTACTGAACCCCAAGTCTTGGGGTAGACAGTTCCAGAAAGTACCACCATACATACCCCTTCACTTAAAACTAAATAGATTCACACAAGATGTGGATAGGCTTTTGTATAGCTTGGTTCTGTGTTGGTTCCTTTTTTAATCTTGTAAGTGGCCCTAGTACATTGTGCTTATTGCATGTGATGCAACTAAATAGAGCCTCACACATGCGCTCTATACCAATTCCTAAGAGTGGGAGGTTCTGTGCATGAGGCCTTCTTACCTGAGACCCGGTCCAGGACCTCAGCCAGCGTGGTGGAGATGGGCAGGTGCAGGGTGCGGTACTTGTGTCCGGCTCCGTACATGGGGTGCTGGATCACGTGACTCGTGGCGTTGATACGTCCTTTGTAAAGCTGGGAGGGTCAGAGCAGAGGGGGAGGAAGAACGTAAGGATGAGGTATGGGATAAGTGTTGCATAATTTGTTTCACTTCGTTAAAAGGGCTCCAAATTGACCACCGGGTATGATGCTCGTCAGTCATAACATGACTTTTGGAAATTGAACAGATAGTGACATGGGAGTGTCCACCTTGATATATGACCAACGGATCAGCCTACCAGTTGGTAGTCCACAGAAAAAGTGGGTTGGCGGATCTAGCCGTCATAAATCTGTAACATAGGGACCCCATACCCTGTTTATGCCCATTGAGATCAATGATCTCTTTCACAAAGGAGACCTGAAAAAGACTGCACCATAGGTGGTTACAGACACGAGAACATTAACCAACAAGGACACGATTTGGTCTTTCCTGATTGACTGTGACAGGTCGTCTCAGACCGCATGAATGACGGCACACGTGTTCATCACTGGACTGACATTTACTGCTCCACTCAGCCCCCCAAGGGGATATGGCTAGGTACCAACAAAACACACACACACACACACACACACACACACACACACACACACACACACACACACACACACACACACACACACACACACACACACACACACACACACACACACACACACACACACACACACCCCTCAATGTTAAAGTGAGCACTCGGATTTCACATAAATATAATAAAAAGACTTCCAAGAACGAGGATAAATCCGAAAGAGCGAGAGAAAGTGGGACGGCCTTAAGTTCTGCTGCAGTGGCACCAGCATGATTGACAGGTTCGAGGCCTCTTTCTGGCCTCAGATGTCTAACCTGACATGACCTAGGAGGAGGAGCCCGGCATGTGTTAAAGAGAGGAGAGAGAGAACAAGAAGAGGAAGTCGACGATGGCGGTCATTATTCAGTCCCCGATGAGTCTGAGGGTCGCGTATGTCCAGGCGCTAGCGGTGACCTTTCCAGAGAGCAGACGGCAGGAAACCACAGCAGCCAAAACACAAAAGGGCCGACTTAATTGGATAGGAGATGACATGAGATGCTGCGATTTCCTCCCCACAACCAAGCAGGCTGGCTAATTTAGGAGTTTGAGAGAGTCGTCTCTCACGGCTCTCTCTTAATGAGCTTTGTTTTCAAGGTTCTCAAAGGAGAAAGTGTTGTTTGCGCGTCTTTGAATGCACAATCCCACACCCACCCACCAAGTGGAATCTAGATGAGGTCTGCGACATCAACAGGGATGACAGTGTGGCGGAAGAAGATGCAGAAATCCCTCTAGATGTCCCGGATCAGGGTGGAGAATGACTTAGTTGGCAGGCACGGTTCAGGACATCTCAACAACAACACTTGGTTCTTCTCTCCCTTCAGCCTGAGTATAGCCAAACAACACTTTGCACAGAGCTATGTCTGCGAAACTAACAGCAATGAGATGAATATAGTCTTTTGATTAAATCTGGACGAGTAACACCAATGATGAGGCCTATTCCATTGAAACACTACAAAAAGCACTATATTGTGATATACGTACATCCACATCACTGTTACATGTAAAGCCCTAACCGAGTTACACCCATTACTTGCTGCCCACGCCTTTCTCAGCCAGAACAAAAATATTACAACACACAACCTCAAAAACATGCTTTGAACCACAAACACGCAAACCCAAGCAAACACACACAGACACACACACACACCCTCTAGTAGGCTGCCATGACGTGAGGTAATCATTTAACATGTGATGTACGATGTGATGCAGCATGTGATGTATGGTAACCATTAGGGTGGGACAACATGCAGGCTGCAGGTTGGCTGCTGAATGCAGCCCAGCAGTGCCCTCCAGTGGCAACATGGGACCACTACACCAACCGATGGCAATGACAAGAATATCAATCCCCCAAAACAGATTTTTGTGAGAGATGGAAACGACAATGAATTGTGAATGTGGTCAATTGGACATGACACAACAACCGTCGCGACAGACAACAGAGAAAAATACACAAATGACAAACTCCAAGGTTCCAAGGAAAACCAGACTAGTGAGAAGAGAACGGGCATCAGGGGGAGAGGACGAGGTCATGTGTCAGAACTAAGGGTGGGCTTGAACACAACAATAAACCCAAACAAACACAACAGGCAGTGCTCAGTCAATCAGAGAGAAGAGGAAGACCAGACGTGAGGGGGAGCCGAGGTCAACTGAACTCCAACAGGACACGACTACAGAACCAAAACACAAACCACAAAACCCTCGACCACCACGGACTCTCTACCAATCAGAGAGGAGCGACCGGAGGTCAGCGCGAAGGGGGTGTCAGGGGGAGTTCGGAGGTCAACCTACCGGGCAGGGAGACTGCAGGAACACGGTGACTTTCTCATCCTCCAGCATGATCTGCAGGAAGAGCCGTCTGATGAACCCGGAGATGTTCCCCGAGACGGGCACGCTGCCGCGCTGGGGAGCCGACTGGAACAGCTCGCAAAGCACCTGCACAGAGGTCAGGGGTCAACACCTGGAAAGTGGGGCTCGTGCAGGGGTCAGTACCTTAACACTAGAGGTCATGGGGTTAAAACCCTAAGCCTTGAGGTCAGAAGGCAACACCTGAGCTATGAGGGAAAATGGCAGGAACCTAAATCGCCTTCTGGTTGAGGGGGAGGAGCCTAGTTGAGCTGTAAGGTCGTACCTGAACAGCCTACCCGGGCTATGATGTTGTTCGGGTATGAGGTCACAGTGGAGCAGCTTACCTATTGTCATGGGGTCATGGGGGCGGAACCTACTTGAGCTAAGACATCGTCGGTCACAACGTCCTTGCTGAGTAGTCTAACTGAGGAAATGATGTTATGGGGTACGAGGTCAATGGGGGAGCAGCCTGCCTAAGGTCATGAGGCCATGGGGGACCAGCCCACCTTACGTCATGAGGTCATGGGGTCACGGGGGGGAGGAGCCTACCTGAGGTCATGAGGTCATGAGGTCAGGAGCCTACCGAGGTCATGAGGTCATGGGGTCATGGGGGGAGGAGCCTACCTGAGGTCATGAGGTCATGAGGTCAGGAGCCTACCGAGGTCATGAGGTCATGGGGGGAGGAGCCTACCTGAGCCATGAGCCGCTGGTTGTTGGGGTGGCAAGAGATGCATTGCAAGAAGAAGGCCACGGTGGCGTTCTCCAGGGCCGTCCTCTGCTGGGTGCTGAGGGGCCCCGGTCGCCCCGGGGCCAGGTGGTGGGACCCCGAGGCCTGGGGGGAGGAGGCGGCGGCGCCGGCGGCGGCGGGGGAGGAGGGCGTGGTGGCGCTGCTGTGGAACCCGGCGCTGCTGGCGCTGGAGTGGCAGAGCAGGAAGAGCAGGGAGGTCCAGAGCGGGTTGACCTCGGGACCGCCCAGCCAGTCCTTCATGGCATGGCTGTTGCCCACCTCCGTGAGGAAGCGCAGCACGGGGGCCGCCAGCTCGGGGGCCAGGGCCGGCTGGCTGTGATGCCACGACGACGAAGACGAGGAGGACGAGGACGAGGAGCCGTAGGAGTGGTGGTGGGGGGGCTGGTGATGGTGGTGCGACGCGTGGTGGTGGGAGTGGTGGTGCTGCCGGTGGCGGTCCGCCTGGGAGGTGGCGGGCAGCGGCAGGTCGGCGCTGGCCAGCAGGCTGCAGCAGAGCTGGGCCAGGCTGCGGGCCAGCAGGGAGGGCAGCCCCGAGTCCAGCAGCTGCTCGATGGCGCCGGGCGAGAGCGCCGCCGCCGCCAGCGTGGTCAGCTGGGACTCGGTGAGGTCGAGGGGCAGCCGGGCGTGCTTGGAGTCGTCCGTGAGGCCGGCGGCGGCGCTGGCCGTGGCGTTGGCGTCGTGCTGCTTCTTGCCGTCGTCCGTCATGGAGAGCCGGTGGTGGCGGCGGTGGTGCTCCGTGGCGGCGGGCGGAGACACGATGCCCAGCCAGGACATGAGCAGGGAGAAGTAGCCCGGGTGGATGTGGCACATGGAGCACAGCAGGCTGTCCACCGCCTTCTTCAGCACCACGTTGCCCGGGAGGGACATGGACCAGTTGTACAGCAGCCTGGGAACACGCCAGGGACGGGGCATCACAAGCGGAACAATACAGACTAGCGGCTAGTGGAAAACGGACATCTTGTGCAACGTTCAGGTAACAAAGTAACCCAGCTCTCAGAGAGAGACCTCTCTGCTTTTTGATGGTGTAAGTTAATTATCCATCATCATGCAAGACTGGAAAACTTCTGTGGTTGCGGTGCAGTTGGTTGCATTGATTGCAGTGAAAGGACCGAGAATATGGTTTTAAATGTATTGCAATATATTCTACTGGGTATTGCAGAGGTTTTAGATGGATCACGAGTAAAAATTCATACAGCTTTGAATCCCATTGTTTTTGTAACGTGGCTTTGTACCGTCCTGATAAAGCGTACATAAGCAGTCTATTATAGGGTTAAACAGATCCAAATAAATTCTAACCTCAGTTTTCTCAAATTAAATGTTCTGTTTGTTTGTTTTTCCCTGTTAGCTCTAAACTATTAATGCCGACAGACGAGCCATGCAACATTTAGGCCTGCGGTCTGCATATCTAAAAGAAGAATGCAGGAACGCTTCCAGACCAAAACATCAACTAAATATTGGGTTTGAATGTTGAATGAGGCTGACATCCAGGCTGCTGCGGTAGCCCGTTCCCCAGCCGTAAACACGTTTCATGGTTCTCTGATGTAGCGATAACAGCAGGACTATAAAACGCTCAGTTTTCACCCACCGTCAGTCAGCCCTTGACTGTCTGTCGGCCATAACTCCTGCAGCATCTCGCTGTCAATATGTCATCTTTTTTTACGGTGGTGTTTACCAACCTACGGATCGGGACCCCAAAAACTGAGAGGACCAACCTGGGTTTGCCGATATCCATCCATCCATATCCATCCATCCATCCATCCATCCATATCCATTATAAGACTTATAAATCTTACAATTTCACTCTACTTATGACTTCTTTGGTGCAAGGCACATACATTCATCAATCAAGACATAACATCAAAGACAGATGTTGATCGGGTGAAACGATGCGCCAACACAGACAAGTTGGGTTCACATACATTTTCGGACTTGAAATGGGTCACGAGCCAAAAAAAAAGGCAGTGACCCATTTCAAGTCCACAATTGGTCACTTCATCGTTTCCGATTAAAAAAAATTCCCCACAGGCGTTGACTCACTCGAAGAGCTCCCTGTCGAGCAGCAGCGGCAGGTCGTAGTCCACCGGCAGCTCGTAGCTGTGCCACAGAATGGCCGCCACACAGTGGAGATGGGAGGGCGAGGGCATGAGCAGGCCGTACTCCCTGGAGGAGGAGGTGGAAGAGGAGGCGGAGCTCACGCCTGCGCCCCCGTACCCTCCCATTGGCCCGTTGCGCTTGTGGGCGGCGACTCGTGACGAGTCCTGAACCCACTGGAGCAGAGCCTGGATTCTGTTAAGGCAGTGAAGGGGGAAATTGTTGATCAAACAAGCACACTTCAATAGAATGCACCACCTTTAATATATGTTCTAACGCCTCATAATATATATGTTCTAACAGCACTTCAAACAGACAGGCAGAACGACAGAGGTGACTTCATCAAGTGGCGCTCTGTGGCGTCGCACGCTAGTCTGCGACCTCTGAGGCAAACGTCCCCGTCTCGCCGAGAGGGGACACAAAACAACTTTACACGGCCGTAAAACCGCGACAAGGACAGGGGAAGGACATTGTTTACTGCCAGAGTGCCGGGAGGAGTCCAGCTGACAGGGAGATAACTTATTAGGAGCCTGAGTGATTAGGCCGGGGGACGTCCGGGCAGGGGAGAGGGAGGACTGGTATACCTGTCTTTGGTGCCGGCGTCCTGTGTGGTGCCCAGCTGGTAGAGGATGTCGATGGTGGAGTCTGAGGAGAGGCCGTTGAGGCGTCCGAACAGCAAGGGACTGTTGAGGTCTGAAGGGAAGCACAGTGAAATACCGTTTGTAGTTTCACTGTTTGACTCCTTGAAGGCGCGCGCAGGCATGCAGTGATAATGAAGCAGATTGAAATCAAACATCCAGATTGAAATCCCGAAATATGTAGTATTCCCAAACGGGCCAATTCCAAAGCAAATGATAAATCTATATCAACAAATGATACTATCTGCGGGAGGGGATAAAGAGGAGACTCCAGACAAAAGGGTCTGGGTTCGATCCCCTATAACCTCAGTCCACAATACATAAAGCTATCCTTGTGCAAGACGCCCAACTTCTACCTGCTCATGAATAACATTAACATAACATCCCAGCTAAATCATAAACAGAAAACGGGTCAAATAAAGGTAAACGCCTTGAACATGACACCGGCAGTAAGGCGGACGTCTTCCCCGCTACTCACTGGTGGGGTCGGTGCCCGACGCGGCGCAGTTCCTGAGCAGGATGTCGATGAGCTTGAGGCCGACGGGCGTGGACTGCAGGCCGATCTTCACCAGCACCGCCTCGATGTTGGGCGAGTGCATGCCGCAGTAGGGCGACATGAGCAGTGCCGCGCACGTCTGCAGCAGGTTGGCTGTGGGCGCCGCCGCGCTCGCCATGGTGGCCTCCAGGTCGCCCACGTGGGTCAAGCAGTGGTGGAGGAGGCGGAGCCAGCCGATACTAGGGCGGAAGGGGAGCGTTAATGGGATGTAACGTTTACGACAAACGACACAGGCAACCGGATGCTCTGTATCTCGTCCCCGTGTGACCAACGGTTCTTTATCACATAGTTTTGACCGGATAATTGATGTAACCAACTTTATCTTTGGGGAAGAACAGGATTTACCCATATCCCAGAATGCATTGGTCTAACCCCATGGCGGCGCTCACCTTGTCTTGGAGACCTGGTCCTCAGAGGGCAGGAAGGGGTTGTTGACGGTGGCTGAGGAGGTGTTCCCAAAGGCGGTGAGACCCAGCAGCTTGATCTGGGACAGGCCCAGGGTGCTGGCGTCCCGCGGGCGGTGCAGCCGCAGGCACACGGCCGACGCCACCTCGGCCTTCACCAGCTGGATCTTGATGTAGGTCAGCCCACTGGTGATGACCGGCGTGGACAGAGGCAGCATGTTGACCCCATCTGCACTGATCTCCACGGAGACCGAGGAGGGACACGCTGGGGAGCAGGGGAGAGTTCATTTCATTTGTGGTTCACTAGGAGCCATCCGGGGTTCCCCCTTAACCCCTTTGACAGTGGGTCAAAAGGCTCAACTTTACAGAGACTCACTCAATGCTGTGGTTTTCAGTGTTGGAACATAAAATGACTTGCGTCTCAATGCCACGGCACATGCTAATCAATTCACACATCTTTTTGTCACGTCTCTTTTTACAATTTTAAGATCATTGTAGAGAATAGGGAGACAACATGTAGGGACACAGAGAAAGCCATCAGAACACGGTGAATATCACGTAGAGGTCATGGCGTTCCACAGTATCCCCCCCCTAGTGGCTGTCCATCGGGACAAGAAAAACGTGAGGGGTGCGAAGAGAAATCAGACATGCATAAAGCACCCATGCATCTCGCTGAATAATTAAAGCCCAGACTGCGGAACAACCAGGGGTGTTAAACTTTAATGAAGAGCGACAGGACGCGGGGAAGCCCTGAAGCCGGCAAGAAGCCCGCTTCCTGTTCCTGCACAGCGTAAACATCCCTGTATCCTCGCCCTCTAGTAAAACATGCGGCTCCAGGGATCTTCTCTGAAGCTCACCCTGAAGAACCTTACCCTCACGCTGCATAGTGTTGTGTTGTGCTGGGGCATGACAGCATGCACTATTCATTTTAATATAGTCAACATGAATATACATAATATAAATATTAAAGCCTTACAAGCAAGGAGCTGTAGTGACAGCTAGCGGGCGGATGTGGCCTTCTTATAGTGATGAATAAATCATTTTAGCACCACTGCAATGCTGTGATGTGGCTGGATGTGTGTGCGTGCGCTCACTGGCGAGGTGCGGCTGGATGTGTGTGAGTGTGAGTGTGAGTGTGTGTGTGTGTGTGTGTGTGTGTGTACACTCACTGGTGAGGTGTGGCTGGATGTGTGTAAGTGCGCTCACTGGCGAGGTGTGGCTGGATGTGTGTGTGCGTGTACTCACTGGCGAGGTGTGGCTGGATGTGTGTGTGTGTGTGTGTGTGTGTGTGTGTGTGTGTGTGTGAGTGTGTGTGTGTGAGTGTGCACTCACTGGCGAGGTGTGGCTGGATGTGTGTGTGCGTGTACTCACTGGCGAGGGAGGCGAGGTGCGGCTGGATGTGCAGCTCCTTGAGGAGCACGGCGGCGGGGAGGTGGATGGTGAGGTCGCACCAGGCCTCCTCCGGCAGGAAGATGTAGGACCAGGCCGCGGAGCGCGCCCTTCGGTGGGGCGGCGTGGACTGGAGCAGGACCTCCGCTGGCTGGGCCGTGGGGCTGCTGGACGTGATGCTGCCTGGAGGGGGACGGAGGTGTTGTTAGGGGGTGGTGAGGGGCTGGGTTGGAGCGGCGTCATTGGTCTGGCAGTAATCGATAGGCAATGATAGGAGGGGAAATGATACAGCTATGGGATGTCAAACACTCGTTTATTTGAATACAATGGATGCAAATGCATCTTCGATTGCCCAATTTCATAACCCTTCTACACCGAGATGGGATGAGTTGAAGACAATTCATGATGGATTTATGGCAACGTCAACAATTACCCTGGGGTCTTAATAAACCGGCAAAAACCGTTCACATTTAATAACACAGCATTTCAATTTAGCAACATTAAGAATATCCCTAAAGCGTGCAACCAGTGGTGTATCAATTTATGAATCGTAAATGATACACAATGATTAACCATGTACATGAAGGATGAATGGATTACCGAGGGGGGCGAAGTTGTGCAGGCCCTCTGCGTTGTCCGGCTCAGCCGTCATGACCCGGGCCTTCAGGCTGCCGTCTGCGGCCTTCCCGGGCCCCGAGTCCAGGAACTTCATGATGGTGGAGACCATGCTGCGCGCCGTGTTGACGATGGCCCGCGTGCTGGTCACCATGTTGTTACAGATCAGCTGGACGCCACCTGGGGACAGAGCAGCGGTCAGCCAGATACAAACAGGCGTTGAGTCGACCCCAGGTGTATGTTCTGTACTGTTCTGGTCTGATGATGTTTTATATGTTCTGACAAACACCCACAATCTACAAAATGATTGAACCTCTGAAGCTGTGAGGCGTGGCAGAGTACCTACCCATGTCGTGGAAGGCCTTCAGTGCTTCGCTGGTGTCCAACACTCTGAGGATGAACCAGAGCAGAGGCTCCGACAGCTGGCACGTGGACAGAGAACCCTGTGGCAGGAACACACAAACAGAGAAAGATGAATCCTTCACTGCATCACACGACGGTTTTGGCCTTTATTAACGTCATCACTTAGTGTGTGTCTTCTACCATACGATTTGGGAAAAGCATTAGACTACAATTTGGGAAAAGGTCAAGTATCAGCCGATACAAGGTAGACCAGCGCCGAACACATCTTTCAATGTTTACATCCTTTCAAGTTGTTCTTTAGGTTTTGACCAAGACACGGCTATGGACGATTAGCAGTAAACCCTGGTGGACGACATAGACATGGGGAGCTTGCTCCCAGCTCACCTGTCTCCCCATGTATCCACAGGCCATGTAGGTGAGTATGGGCTGCAGCATGACCTGCACCGAGGTGGCCCTCTTGCTGAGGGTGGTGAGGATGGTGAAGAGGCCATCGCCCACCGAGATGGCGTCAAGGCCCCCGTGGAAGTTCTCGTGCTTGGTGAGGTGCAGGCCACTGGCTCCTAGAGAGGAGAGCCGGGGGAAGGTTGGTCAGTGGATGGGCTTCAGTCAATAGATAATTCTACAAATTGCTTAAATGGGTAGTTTAGGGGATGTGGAAATTAATCTTGAGCCGTTAAGCCTCCAGCGCGCGCGCGCGCGTGCGCGTACACACACACACACACACACGGCATTAGGTTGATGCTATTAATCCAAAGGGTCTTGGTTGCATTGTTAGCGAGATTTGCCCCAGCGGGATTCACCCCCATATGGTTAATGAGGCGCTCCAGGGGGAGGGCGTGTGTACCTATGATCATGGCCATGGCGCTGCTGTTACACTGGCCCAGTGCCGAGAGGATCTGGCTCATGATCTGCTGGTTGGCCAGGACCAGGTCCGCCATGCCGGCGGCCGGGCCCTGGCTGGAGGCCGCGCCCCCGGCGGCTCCGCTGCTCTCCATGCTGCCGCACACCTTCTCCTCGTCCGACACGCTGCTGTCGGCGGCGGCGGCCGGCGCCACCCGCCCCCAGCGCGCGCCCGCTGAACTCCCGGTCGCCCGACAGCGGCAGCTGCACCAGCACGTTAACCAGCTTCAGCAGGTCGAACATCAGCTGGTCGCGGGTGGTCTCGCCGCACACCGCCTTGGCGTCGCCCGGGCGGATGATGTTGGCGAAGAGGCCGCCGAAGCAGGCGCGCGCACCCGAGGAGGAGTCCGAGCCGCTGCGCGACACCACCTTGTCGGAGCATGTGATGTAGTGGTGCACCAGGAAGGTGGAGGACTCGATGACAGAGGAGATGGTGCTGACCGACACCACCTCGAAGTTCTGCTCCAGGGTGAACTCCAGCAGCTTCACCTGGGCATCGAGCGGGCCCTGGCCAGACTGGAAAGGGCCCCTGGGGGGGGGGGAACGCAGCAAAGGTCTTTAAATACTTCATTATTAATAAAAATTAATAAGATTTATACATTTAATGAAAAACATTTGAAACGAGAAATACTCATACATTTTAGAAAAACAATTTGGTAATTAATAATGACTAGAAGTAATTTTGCTAATGCATGCTCGTTATATTCCCTGAGCGGTTATGTCTCAATAGATAAAGTGCCTTTATGCGTTGTGCTTATCGGTGCTCACATTTTTTTTTAAGAGCTTTTTATGTATAACGTTAAGTGTATGACTTTTTTACGTCTATTTTTTGTGTCATTAAACCATTTGCTCAGTCGGAAAAGATCTAGATGTAATCGTTAACACCCTTCACATACGCATTAGCACTCCAGCACTAGCACCCGACTAGCCTCAGGAGGACGTTTCGCCCCCGGTGAGAGGATCCACAAACAGATAGCCATTCTGTGATTCCAATGCATAACAACCACCCTGTGCACCCCCACACTGTGACGCCCGCCTCCGTACCTCTCGGTGGACAGGATGTGCATGAGCCTGAGCAGGAAGTCGCTGAACATCTGGGGGCAGGTGGGGGACAGGTGCACCTGCAGGCGGACTGAGGAACTCCTGCATGGCCTGCGTGGCGGTGGGGCCCACCTGGGCGCTGTGCTGCCCGGTGCCGTGGGGGCTGCTCCCGGAGAAGAAGCGCACCAGCACGTGCACCAGTGTGGGGTCCGACACCATCTGCTGGGCTGTGCCCTCTGGCCCGCCCATAGCAGGAGCAGGAGCTAGACACACACACACACACACACACACACACACACACACACACACACACACACACACACACACACACACACACACACACACACACACACACACACACACACACACACCACACACACACACACACACCACGGTTTGGATCTGATTGGGTTTGTGTATACACACTAACACACACACACGCCTCTTAATCATTGACTAGGTTGCATTGTATTTAAGATGCTCACATTAATATAAAAATATTTTATATAAAGTAATATTACGCTAATAATGTTGATTGTTATTATTCAGGAAACTGAATTAGAACCAGAATGACTGTATTCTCTTCATCACTATATGCAGTGTAAATGGACACACACACAGGGCTGTGGTGAGAGGGGAGGGGATATAGAGTGGAACTGACTGCAGGCCGGCATGTTGGTCATCAGAGTGAGGGAGTGGAGCACCAGGCACCAGGTCCTCAGAGAGGTGTTGGGGTACCAGGCCAGCACCGTCAGGAAGCTGCTGATAGAGGCTGCACACATGCACGCACCCACATTATAGGCTTTTTTATCCAAAAACATGGTCTTGTTTGCATGAAGACAAGATGAGTTTCATCATGATGGGGTGATGAACACACGCGACACGTCACACGCTGCTCAACACACTGCACACACACACACACACCACATTATAGGCTTTTTTATCCAAAAACATGGTCTTGTTTGCATGAAGACAAGATGAGTTTCATTATGATGGGGTGATGAAAAAACGGGTTTCGTAACTGGGCTTTGTGTTTACATGGCATTTAGGAAACCTGTTTACAACGGGGTTCTGACCTTGGTTGAGGGGAATGGTGGGCACTCTGCTGGCGTTGAACATGAAGATGTCTGAGCCGCTCTCCTCGCTGCCGCTAGAGCACGAATTCAGACTCAGGGTCAGCCACAGCTGCAGCAGAGACTCCAACTGCAGGACACACGCACACATTTTAGAGTAGGTACACATCCTGGCTAGAGTAGGCTTGCACAGAGTAGTGTTAAGGTTCAGCGAATGAACAAAGGATTGACATGTGGCATCTCAATATTTGCTTCATCTCAAAGATGCCTGACTTGACTTCATGGACAAACCAGAAGAAAAAAAAAATCACAAACTACTAATCTCTACATGAAGACATTTTGATATTGGCTTTGGATTTGACTTGCAGTCCAGGACACTGCGTGACCGTGTGTCCCTGGTGTTTTTCAGACCTGCACGTGGTGGACCTGCAGCATGGAGAAAAGCTTGTTGAAGCAGGCACTCAGCATGGGGATGGAGGAGGCCTGGATCAGAGGGCCCCCGGCCGGAGGAGAAGACCCTCCGTGGAGGCCTCTCAGCAGGGAGTCGTCTGTCCCGTTGGGGGCCTGAGACACTGGGGACAGCACACATACACACACACACAGACACACAAGTTAGGATGGTACCGATAACCATTCAAATCAAATGGGAAATCGGCGCATGTTTCCAGCCATTTCCATACGTTTTCTGGGAAATCCGGCATTTGGGGCATTTGTTGACTACACCACACAATGCATTCTTATAACAGCAAATGACAATGTCTGCAGAGGTCATAACTTGCTGATGAGACCGTTAACGTGGTGTCAGCGTGTGCTCAACTTTTGTCGGCCCTGACCTGTGGGTGAGGTGGAGGTGAGGGCCTGCAGGATGGAGTCAGCCTGCAGCGTGGCCATCATCTTCAACATCAGCTCCGCCTGCTGCTCCAAGCCAACCTCCAGACGGGCGTCAAGAGCTGGGAGAGGGAGGAGGGAGACATTTCAGAAGTTCATTTATATGGTTCAGAACCCAGTCATAAAGGGACACTTGGCAATGCAATAGAGGCTCAGTCGGCCTCAAGCCTATCAATTAAATAGCCCATATTTTTTATTGTGGTCTATAAAAACCCATTAAATACTTTATTTTTTATTTCATCATTTGCAATTAAGAATTACAAGTTATTATACACTTGACAATACATCTAAATCAAATGAATAGGCAATATCCAGAGAAAAGATTCTAGTTCTGTACATCTGAAGTGTTTAGGGTTTGGTATTAATCCAAACGGCGCCTACCTTGGGAGACGGACACGGAGATGCTCTGTGAGCCGGGCTTCTCCACGGCAACGGGAGGTTTGGACACCGGGATGCCCACCCCCCCTATGTAGGGGTTGTACCCGTAAGTGCCATAGTCAGCACCCCAGTAGTCATACCAGGTGCTGCTGATAGGCTGCAGGGGGACGGGGGAAAGAACAGGAAGAACAAGGAGGAGAAACACGGTCATTGCTGTTCTCTGCAACGTGAACGTGGGTACATGAGATGGTCGTGCGGTAACATTCACATGCAACAGCTTGGCTGAAAGGCAGAGTTGGAGGAATAAAAAGAGGCTTCCATTATCCAGTTCAAAGGTTGTTCTGATTGCATCAGTGCATCCATGTTACCCGCTGAGGTACCATAAGTTGTTCTGGTTGCATCTGAGTTTCAATGTTACCCTCTGAGGTACAATAACTTGCTCTGATTGCCTCATTGCCTCGCTGTTACCCTCAAAGGGGCGATAAGTTGTTCTGATTGCATCAGTGATGTGATGTTACCCTCCGAGGAATGATTGCTATGGGGGCATATTTTATTCATAAATAGCATGGCTACACAATTCATTTAGCACTTTTCATGTCCAACTCTTATTGAGGAAACACTTCACATAAAAACACCTATACATCGATACTTAACTAGAGAACATCAATACTGCGTTCAAGACAAAACAAATGGAAAGTAACGCTAAAAAGTGCAGAGCAAGTAAATGAGATGTACGGGGGGTTTGGAGGCGTGCCACTTACCTTAAAAACTTTGGCGGCGAGTGGATCCTTTTCCAAATCAATATCTAAAGGATCAATATCAACATCCATCAGGTCTTGTAGCAAGTCAAAGTCTATGTCTTTATCTTTTTCCAATGAGGACAGAGGTGGAGCACCTTTTGGATAATGAAAACAGCTTTAATATTGCCAAGCAAGCACACTAGAAACAAAGAAACCAGCAAGATATAACTCACAGTGGCCTTTTCTTAGGGACGTTACTGGGCAATGTTAAGGCCAATCAAAATCATTGGCTTATTCAGCTATAGTGGCCATCTTGGATCTTAAACGCTAGCTGGGGGGAGAACAGCTAGCGTTTAGAACCAAGATGGCCACCACAGGTGAATTAGACCCATGGGACACAGGAGGGGGAGGCCACAAGATGGTTAGTTCTGTTAGACTGAGGAAAAACACATCTCTCTGAAATGTATAGGGTCGGAGTATCTGGCACTGAAAAGGTCCAAACAAAAACATTTGATGTCATATATTTAGCTGTGTAACTGTATAGCAATATACACAATGACATAAACATTACACAAATACACATTCAAACACTTAGGAGCCGACAATAGTTGCACTCCCCCTCCAAAATCATTTAAAATAACAGTTCTACCCTCTAAAATCATCACTGGTCGACCTAAAGTGTTAAGGTACAAGAGCACAGAGAGAAATTCAATTCAGCTATAAAGGAAGAACTGATCGGTTCAAACAAGATTACTTCATCATCTTCATCGACCACTGGTCGGAGGAGAGTACAGGAGATACATCTGTAAGGTGCTTCAGTTTCTGTGCGTGTCATGTGGTTGTGTTCATTACCTGGGTCTGCATCCGTTCATTTGTGTGTGCTTCTGAGTGTGTGTGCGTCTGAGTGAGTGAGTGTGAGAAAGTCAGTGTGTATCCATTACCTGTGTCTGGACGTGTGTGTGTCCGTGTCCATGTGTATCCTGTGTGTATTTGTCCGCGTGTGTGTGTGTGCATGGCCGGGCCTACCAACGCACTTTGGAAAAGGGAGGAGGAGGAGTTCCCGGCTGTACCTGCGATGATATCAGGGACCAGGGAGTCGTCCATGCCCTCTCCCAGGGAGAGGGGTGCGGCCGGGGGCAAAGAGTCCTCCAGGTCCCCCGACCCGGAGGACGAGACCCCCGACGCCGCAGCCTCCTCGCCCGAGTTCACCTCGTCCATCACGTCCAGAGAGCCCGGAGACAGGAGCTCTCCTGCGGAGACACACAGATACAGAGTTATACCTGTCGTGTATCCTTCTTTTGTTGACACTGACTTAACCAGGGAAAGACCTCATTGAGTTTAAACATCTTTTTCTAGAATTTAAGACCTAGTAGCCTATTGAAACATTAAAATGTCAAGGAGTCACAAATGGGTTATGTTTTTATTCAGGTGCAGATCTTAATTTCGTTGTATTTATAAAGAAAATTATAGTAAAACACAAGTTACGTTGAGTATGCTGCCATCTTAAGGCCAACATGCTAACTGCTGTACACTACATACAAAGAGATTGTTCCATCCTGCAAATGATTAACTTCATAATAATTCTCCCTACATGCTCTCTAATAACCTGCACCTAAGTGTACTTCAAGTCTCTTTAGATAAAAGCCTCAACTGTCATTACCAGAGCCCCATACCGTGGTTGTACAGTACACGGAAGAATGACTTTGAGAACCAGCCTCCAGAAATAACTGGCTCTAGCTGACATAGCTCCCCCACCCACCTGCCAGGATGTCCTGCAGCATGCAGGTGAGGGAGTACTGGGCCCAGGCCCCGCCCCACGAGATGTCTCCCCTGTTGAAGTCGGTGCCGACCAGAAGCAGCAGCAGGCGCTCCAGCTGCTGCTCGGTCACCACCTCACACAGGCGGATGGTGGGCCGCGTGGCGTTGGCTATCCGGGCCAGCACCTGCAGGACGGGGGGGAAAAGAGACGGGAGGGCCCGGGTCAGGTTGATGGAGGTGCAGCCATTAGTTAGCTCCGGGGTTAGCCACAAGATGGGGTTCACTGAACACCTCACTGAATGCAGGATCAGGAGAGTGGAAGTATATTGTTTGAAATTGTTTTTGGGTAAGACTTTTTATTGGCCTGGAGATGCCCAGAGGACAGATGTTTCAGAAGCATGCGAATCATCATTTGCAGCTGAAAGATTTGTATCCAAATCTCAGCTGCAACGGCAATGTCAAGATGTATACGGTGGAAACCTCAGACAGTATAGAGCCCTATTACTTATTATTGATCAATTACCAATACATCACTGTAAACACATGACAGTATTATCCATTAGTCCAACTCTTTTAACTTGACACCGGAATTGCTACCTTGCAGACGAAGAGCAGCAGGTCTGCGTGGCAGGTGAAGTCCATGGAGAGGAGGAAGAGGGCCAGCTTCTGCACCACGCAGATGCAGCGCTCGTGGGCCAGGGTGAAGGGCAGAGGCTCCACCTCCGGGGCCTCCTTAGCCGCCGCCGCCTCCGTGTCCAGGGAGGAGCGGGGCCACTCCGCCGTGCGCCGGAAACGGATCAGATCCTTAAAGTGCTGTTGGGAGAGATGAGACTGGGGGGTGGAGGTCAGGGCAGGGCTCAGAGATTCCCATCTGTTTAGTACCGGATACTGATACGCAACCCAGAGCACGATGGGTCACAAGTGTACCCCTACGATGGCTCCCCGATCGCCGCACTTTTATGACTGTGAGGAGACCAAAGGTTGAATGACACTGATCTACGGAGTACTTTTTTCAGAGTTTTTGTCCTTAATGTTGTTCAAATGCTGTTCCGGCCTTTGTAGAGCACTTTCAACGACATTGTGTTTGGAGGGTGCTGTATAAATAAACTTGCCTGATTCGGAGCACGGCCGTACGGACAGTGTGTGTGTGTGTGTGTGTGTGGTTGACGCAGCGGCTCACCTTGGATGTGGCTTGCTTGAGCTTGGCCTGCTCCACCAGCAGCTTGTAGGAGGAGCCCTTGTTGCTCTGCACCTTCTCCTTCTCAATCTGCTCCACCAGAGCTTTCTGTTTGGCTTTCAATAGGTTTAGCTGCTACAATGAAAAGGTCAGGATAAATACATGCAAGAGACGCGCCACACCTCGCGTCGCTAAGCCCGAAAGTAAATCTAAAAGACAAAACTGGGTTGTCGTTGCATTCACTCTGGAGGGACATCCCATGCGGGATTCTCCATCCAAACACATGACGGTATAGATAAGTCTACCAGATGGTATAGTCCACTGGGTTAGGTTTTTCCATCAGGGTGGACACTCCCACTTGTGTTGTCCTTATCGGCGACGCCACAACATGCCACCCGACAGCAGAAGAGGGGCTCTTTTACAGGGCTTGGGAGTGGACTGAGACATCACCTGCTTGTGGTGCACCAGCTGCTTGCGGATCTTGCGGGAGTAGAGGCGGTCCAGGCTGCTGTTGCCTTTGGAGGGCCGGCCGGAGTTCTGGGACTGGAGGCTGTTGTTGATGAAGCTCCACTGGTTGCCTGGAATCAGCCAGGGACAGGAAACACAGAGCCACGGTCAGAATCAGCCTTTGTTATTACACATGGGGATGGTTCAACACAAGGCGCAGGTGCCTTGTGTTCTTAGTATGATCAATAATCTAGTCTGGTTTTGTATGGCTTTTCGCTGATCCTGTGCAAATCATATCCGTCTAGGTGTATTTATAGAAAGGGAACCCAAATGGTCACCCCTTTTGAATATAGACCACATAACCCAATGTTTGGTTGAGGTGAATGAGGCCCAGTGTCTGTGTTGCGGTCAGCCCATGTACCCGTGTACGAGCGCTCCCTATCCTTGCCGTTGAGGTGCTTCTTGGAGCCCGCCGCCTCGTCCTCCACACTGGCGACGTAGTCCAGCAGCCTGGACACCAGCATCACCACCCAGCTGATCATAGGCACGTCCAGCACGCCTGCACCCACACACACACACACACACACACACACACACCTGGAGGGTTAGGACCAGGACTGATACCAACATTGGTGACAGGAGGGAGCGAGAGAGCCAGGATAACATTGGTCCAATAGGAAGGCTGTATTTAGGTCAGCAGCCTTCGTCATTTTGGATGGGGGTCATCCTGAAGGTAGACCGCCGGCATTAGGGATCAAACCCTAAACCTTTCGTCTGGGAGTTGAACAGCGTAGCCGTCGTTTCTCAACGTTTGAGAACCAGTGCCGTGACCACGAGACCACCCTTCCCCACGTCCTCTTTTCTTTCATGGGGTATTAAGGATGGATGGATTGAGTTTGTGTCCCTAAGTTGAGGGGAAAGGCCTGGTTTCATTTTGCCCAGAGCGCGTCCCAGGTAGCAGTGCTCACCCTCGGTGCGTCTCTGGGCGGCGGCCAGGGGCTGCTGCAGGGGGGATAGCAGGGAGTCCAGCAGGTTGAGGAGACCCTCCAACACCCCGCTGTTACTCAGGGAGCGCTGGCCGATACAAGACAGCAGCATGAACACCCTGGAGGAGGCCGAGAGAGAGACACCATGGATCAGGGATCGGTTCTGAGTAAAACGGTACAAAGAAAACTATTGAAGCAAAAAATATATATATATGCAATTTTCTTTTTTTACATTCAAGTTAGAATCTTGGTTAAGGCACCGAGACATAGAAGAAAAAGCTTAAATGTTATCTCAAAGCAAAGTAAAAGCAATCAACATTTAAAGTATACAAAAAAAGCAGGCAGTGTGCGTTATATGTGCTCCTCGATGTCCCTAGACTTCTGGAACTTAAACACAACTTCACACACACTGCCCTCACGCAAGCCTCCCCTCCCTCCTACACACAGCACCCACAGCCCCCTTCCTCCTCCCACCCATTCCTTCCTCACACCCCGTCCTCCCTCCCTCACACCCTGCCCCTCAATCCCCTCCTGCCCTCACCTGTCCTGGGGGAAGACGAGCAGCTGCTCCGAGTTGTAGAGCTCCTGCAGCACGTTGGAGAGGAACTGGCCCCACCAGCGCTCGCCGCCACACAGCTGCACCAGCAGCAGGCCGGCGTGGAGGCGGATCTTGGGCGTGCCGCTGATGCACAGGTGCTTGAACAGATCCTCGCACGCCCTGTCGTGGAAGGTGCTCTGCAGCACCGCAGGCACTGCGTGGCCTGGGGGTGGGGTGGGGGGGGAGAGGGGGTGGAAGGAGGGAGGGCAGGAGGTAGAGAAGAAAGGAGGAGGGTGCGTGTAGAGAGGGGGAGAAGGATGGCAGGTTAGTTGGAGGGAGTACCAGTATTACAAGGTTAATCCCACCATGGAAAAACTGTATATACATACACACACATATGCATACACACACAAAAAACAACTATTATAATAAAGTTCCTGTTCCTGGAACTGTCTCGCTGAACCCGTCAGCTCACCGTTGTTGGAGTGCAGCAGGCTGAGCAGCGTGTCCAGCAGATACCGTATGACGGTCCTGAGCTGCTCGGTGGAGGAGCCCTGGACCAGCTCGTGGGCGTCGTGGTGGCCGCCGCCGCCGGCCCCGGGCGGGACCCTGCGTCCGGCGCCCAGCGACACGCGCAGCCTCTGCACGGCGTGGTGCGCCAGGTTGAGCTGCAGCTGCAGCTGGACGCAGTCCTGGTAGGCCAGGAAGACCCGCTGGTCCTCCTCCACCGCCTTGTCGGGCTTGCGCAGGAAGTACTGCGCGTTGTTGGCGCTGTTGAGCGGCGGCAGGTCGATGTTCTGCAGCAGCGTCTCCAGCCGGTGGCACGCCAGGTTGTACCTGCACAGGGGAAGGGGCGCGGCTTGAGGCGGCACGTCTAGGGGCCGCCGGTGAACAAACGGTACGCTAAACACAGACGTGGGATGGGCGTTGCGCGGCGTTCATCCCAGAGGGGGATGTTCGAATTCAAACAGGGTTCTCTTCCCTGACATTGGTTTTGTGGTCGCGCTGGGAGATTTATACTTTTATACATAAATATACATCAAATATAAGTAGTACATTAGTACATCGAATATTGGATGATTATAAACCGTACATTTGCTCTGTTGTGTTTTGTAATTGCACCCTTTCTTAGAACAATGAACAAAAAATATCGAAAAACACACAATAAATTGGGGTAGTGAGAGGGCCCCCAACCTGCACTGGATGTCCTCCTGCAGAGCCACCATCATGGCCAGGTGCTGGTCCACGTCAGGCTGGCCCGCCGCCTCGCTCTCCCCCCTCAGGGGGTCGTGGAGCAGCTTCAGCTCCGTCTCCCAGGGCAGGATGTAGGTGTGGCCGTAGTAGAAGCCCAATGGGATCTTGGCGCGGGCGTTGGTGCTCCCGTATCGGCCAATCACAGTGATCTGGGGCAGGGGTCGAAGAGAAGGTGAGGGTTCACATTGAGTTTCTTGAATAGGGAGTAAAATGTTATGTTTATTTCTTCGAGATTCAAAAGGACTAACCGAATAAGAAAAAATATTGTATTGAATTTGAAAGATATCCAAAACAACTGTGAAATGTGGGTAGACACCGGTACATTTAATTATGGAGCAGGTGGGGGGGGGGGGGGGGGGAGGCATATTGGGCATGAACGACGGTAGAAGGTGGACAACGGAAAAAAAAAAAATAGTACCTCTCAACTAGGAATCAAACACCCTTACCACTACACTATCGCGATTCAAAGCAACTACTAAGCATTTTAAATTTGTATCTCATCTAACACAGATCCGGGTTAGCACTGGGTCGGGTTGATAACAGCCCGGCTGTCGGTCACACACACACACACCTTCATGAACCTGCAGACGGGGGGCGGCAGCAGGTCGTGCAGGATCAGGGAGTGGGTGCTGATGTCGGTGGCGACCACCAGGCGGCGCCCGTCCACCTCCTCGCCCAGGGTCCAGATGTCGATGGACAGGGAGGCCAGGTCGGCGCAGGTGGGGATCAGGGCGTCGGTGAGCAGCACGGGGCGCCCAAAGTCCAGCGTCACAAACCGACGCGCTCCTGGTGGGAATGGAGGGGGGGCGAGAGATGATGGAGGTGTGGGTGAGTGAAGAGAACACGGGACATACGTTAAATTAACCTGTAATGGTCCATTAAGCAACAGATGGAAAATTGCCTGTTTAATCTCAATCTTGTGTTATTATGGTGGTCTATTTGTATTAACGCATACTTGGGAAAACAGTTCTATACATTAAGAATAAGAATGTTTTGCTATAGTTGTAGTTCATTCTTTAAGCATAGTATTCATACACAATTATGTATGCCAAAGCAGCACTATTCTATAAAAGCATTCCAAAAAGTCAAAGTGATGCAATCTTACCAGAGTGCATGCGCTCTATGATGATGGACTGGTGTGGTGGGGGCTGCAGGAAGTGGGAAGCCTGGGAGATAGCCAGTGCTAGACCACTGCCCATAGAGCTCTGCAACAACAACAACAGGGATATTTGTCACAAATATTTCATAAAAAATACCACGTTGGCTACTATCAAAATAAATGAATATACGTTTGTGTTATTATATAGTGCTCATTGGCTCATTAATCAGCTATCCTAGTCAAGCTACCAACTGTACCGACAACACTTTCAAGCTGGCTAACGAGCCAGCTCAGTCGTGCTACTAACCGGCTTGCTCTTCTGGCTGCTCTTGTTGTGTGCCACCAGGTTGACGGGGCCCGGTTCCATCATGGAGCCGGGGAACAGGTGCGCCAGCTCGGCACTGAAGGCCGCCGACACCGCCTCGTTGGGCGGGGTGAGGGGCGGGGTCATGAAGAGGGGCGTGGTCTTGGGCGTAGGCGGGATGACGTCCGAAGGGTGGATGAAGAAGCCCGGGGCTGAGACCGGGTTGGAAGGCACTGAGTTGTGGATGGGCCCCACTCCGGAAGCAGCCGCCGCTGCAGACGTAGTCTGGTGCAGCTTCGCCTCCAACTTAGCCTTCTGCGGGCAACACGCACCGAGAGTTAACTAGAAGCTAGGGGCAAGTAGACATCACCTTGGCATACCAAGAAATACCTAACTACTAGCTAGTTAGTTAGCAGTTAACAGAATCCAAATAGCCTTCTGCGGGCAACACTCACCGAGAAATAACTACAAGCTAGGGATAAGTAGACATCACAATGGCGTACCAAGAGTGAACTATGCAGTAGCTAGTTAGTCCGTTAGCAGTTAGGAACATCTAACTTGGCCATCTGTGGGCAACAGGCAGCGAACGTGATAAACAGTTTATCACTTTGTCTGGTGCAAATTATTTGCAGATTAAACACCAAGCCAACAAACACAAAGTAATCAATAGCCAACAGGGAAAAACATAAGCTAGTTCAAAGAATGTTAAAGCAGATTCTTCAGCTATTTAATTAATGATTACACTTAAAAAATACATTTAAAATAAGACAATTTTTTATTAATCCCAAATTATTTGATCACAGCCTTCACCCTTCAAATGTCAACTATCCCCTTGAGCTCGGATTTTAGCAAATGCAAGGGTTCCCTCGAATAAAACCATGAAACGGTGCGCTGCCCGTTGGGCCCCTGACCTGCTGCTGCAGCTTGAGCAGCTGCTGCTGCTTCTCCTGCAGCACCTGCAGCTGCTGCTCCGCAGACACCATGGCGTGGGAGAGGGACTGCAGCGCCACCTGGGCCGCAGAGCTCAGCGCCGTGGACGCCTCGCCCACCGAGCCCGTGGACAGACCGCCCACTGCGGGGGTCACGCCGAACGTGCTCACTGAGGACAGAGGGGCGAAGGGAGAGGAATGATCAATAACCAGCACGGAAATAGGAAAGTAGGCGTAGCACGCAAAGCACATACTATCACAACCGATGGAGGTTTTGATAGGTTCATATAAAGCTTAGAGATTTATTATGTTGTTTTTAACACGGGTGACTTTCAATCCAAATAACACGAATATATGGTTTGACAAAGTGGGGAAGTAGTTCTTTAACATGGAAGTTGTGGTCATCAACCCCATTGCTAGTGAAGGTTGATCTAAGGCCCAATCCCAATGTTCACCCTACTCACAACCACTAGCCCTCATCCACTACCACTAGAATTCATCCACTACCACTTCACCCTCGAAATGAAGCCACAAGGGGTAGGGCTTGTAATCTTCCCTAGGGATTGGGACACCACTTGCTACGTCACTGCATCGTTTACGTTCGGGCACGTAAGCGACTACGTAGTTACGTTACGTTACGTTACGTCCGGGGGCCGCCATTGTTGTTTGCTATGGTATGCAAATGGTGACGCAAAGCATTCTGGGAAATTTTCTCTGGCCCTCCCTCGGCGAGTCAGCATCTGAAATCCCTCGCTCTGAAGGGCTAGATTCAACCCCCTCCCCCTCGTTATGTCCACTACCCCTACATGCAAAGAGCAATTGGGACACCACTACCCTCGCGGGAACGCGCGCAATTTAGGGATAGGGTTAAAAAGTAGGGCTAGGGGGTGTATTGGGACTCGCCCTTATTCAGAAAATCGATCTGACTCATGTTGGTGCAACACCGTACACAAACTGGTCCCTGAACAGGACTAAAAGTCCTGTTCAGGGACCAGTTGTACAGAGATGTGCAGGAAACGCCAACTATGTGCTGAAGACAAAAGTCCTACACAAACGACTCAGCGATTTAAGGGTGTGGAGCTGACCTGTGAACATGCTGGCGTCGTCGCGCTCCACCCGGGTCCCGTCGCTGGTGGAGATGCAGCTGAAGTGGAGTGGCTCCACCTCTAGGAGCCCCGTCAGGGCTGTGAAGCTGCCCTCTGCGGCCGCTCCTCCGCTCACCTTACCATTACCTGACGCACAATCACACAGATTAACAAAAAACACCCATTAACACAACCACACGTCACACAACACAAATGAACACAAGCACACGCCATACACCACACAACACAAATAAACACAATCACACGTCAACAAACGCACACACCACCTGCCAATCAGTGGGATGTGCTCCAAAACAAGGCACAAGCCATTTCTATTGAAGGCAATAGATTGCCTGCCGGTGCCATCACTTTGAAATGAGATGGAGGGGTCGCAACCACATATCCATGGTGTACACCACCACACATCAAGGCACCCCAATCCGACTCATCCTACCTGAGAGGATGTCTGAGAGGTCGATCTCGTCCGACTGCACCCCGGTGCTGCTGTTGAAGGCATTCTTACAGGATGACCCACTGACCTCCAGGTCAAAGAGCACGGGGTCAAAGGGCGAGCTGTACAGACCATATCTGTGAGGGGGGTTTAAACCAGACGTTCATTAACACGGACGGCAGAGACAATAAACGACAAAACAGATAAAGATGTTTATAGGGTTTAAGTGTATTGGCGACGGTCCAATCCCGTCCCAAAAAGGACTTGAATGTCCGTGATGTAGCTGTAGGCATCCTTTACGCAAATCTAACCCCTACCGGCTGCCTTATGACATGCATCCGAGTTTTCCACTTTAGATAAAAGCCTCTGGGAACCATGCACCCACTGGCTAGCAACCAGACTAACCTCAACAACATAATGGGGATGTTTTGCTTCATTCAACCAACTTCTTCAATTGAAGAAGAAGTGCGACCAAACACAACTCATCCTCACTTGAGGTCCACCCAGCGCCAGTGCCTACCTGGTCTGCAGCAGCGCCTCCAGAGGCGTGAGGCGGTCCTGCAGCTTGCGGGACACAGCGGTGAGCAGGGAGGCGCAGGCCGTGCTGCAGCTGGCAAGGTCCTCCTCCTTCACGTAGTTCAGCAGCACAAAGTACCAGAACACCGAGCCTGGGAGAGCGATTTGACGGATCAGTATAGTGAGTTTATATTCTACCTCCTTTGTACTTTTTTTTTTTATCTCATATTAGTTATTTTTAGATTTCCATTATTTTATCTACAAAGTGCATGTTGTTATTCTTCCCTCGTTTGATCCATAAAGTGCTTTGGCAATGTAAATATTCATTGACATTTAATTGAGAATTATAAATTAAGAGACAGAGAGACTGAGACAGAGGCCAGGTGAAGGCAATGTTAACCTACATACCGCATGCTCTGTGCGCTGTTTAATGTGTGCAATGCAGTATAAATGAGGGGCCTTGTAGTTCAGCCCAGCCTAGGGACTCACCGCCTGTGGCGGCTGCAGGGAGGAGCGGCATGTTGTCCAGAAGGGCCTTGAGAAGGTCTGTGCCGAACCCCTGTTGACTGGGGTTCCCTTTGCCGTTGCTGAAGCACGAGTTGGAGAGAACACGTTAGGTCCCCACAAAACTGCAAGTTTCACATTGCGACTACCAGTTAGGTGATTCGATTTAACATGGTCATAAGATGCTTTGATTCCGAGTGGCTGAGGCACAATGCTAAACTATGAAATGTAAAACAAGAAGAAATGCTCTTAATATAATCCACCCGTAACATCATTGACATACCTAATACACAGTGCAAGAAAGCGCGCACATTTGTGCGCTATACTGCGGCCAGCCTCGAAGAAGCAGACCCTGACGATCTCCGTCAGTCGTTTCCTCGTCTTGGCCAGCAGGCCCTCCTTCCCTTCCCTCAGGCTGCAGAACGAAGAACAGGTCACAAGTAAGAAGGTTTGGTCTGAGTTCATGAAGATCAACGATTTGAGTTTAAAAAGGCTCTTGTGAGTAGCAGAAAATGATTTAGGGTTCCATGTGACCTATGGAAGAGGCTTTAAGACTCCAAGAGACTTTTAGATAAGGTTCCAAGTAACCTACGGAACAGCTTAAAGGTTTCAAGCATCCTGTGAAGCCATGTTGAAGGGTCAAAGCAGCTTGTGGAAACGCCTTGGAGGTAAGTAACCTGTGGATTGGGCTTACAGGCTCTGAAAGAACATTTAAGTTTCACCGTTCCAAGTGTCCTGTTAAAAAGGGGCTTAAAGGCTTAAGCTCCCCCGTCCCCCCTCTTAAAGCAGTTTAGCATATAGGTTTGCATCTCTCCATGTGACTTGTTCTGTGGGTCGCAGGGTTACGGTGACCCACTAGTAACACCTGGTCTCTAGGGGGTGGGCAGTGGTGATGGTGGCCCTTGACTCACCTGCAGGAGCCGTTGGAGTAGACCCCCGCCAGCCAGCACAGGATGTCCAGGATGAGGCTCTGGCCGTGCTCCGTGCCGGGCCCCTCCTCGGCCCTCTTACACAGGGCGCTCAGCAGCTTCTCGTGGAAGTCCAAGAACTGCAGCATGGCACAGCGCTGGACTCTAGGGGGCGCACAAGTATACAAAGACATGGTTGGTTTGCTTTCTACCTAAGACAGGAGGACTTCTAGGGGCTTTAAAGATTTTGCATAGTCAGTATTATTCTTCAGTCCAGACCAATCGTCGAATCAAAAACAATCCTATTTTTATATATATATGCGGCTCAGTGACGCATAATATATGGGGCTTTTGCTTGGTTTGAATGCTTGGAAATTATTAAGGGGACCAGGTTCTTCCACAGATGACTGGACGAGGCACAGCGTATCCGTTGGATGACCAACCACCTGAACTACAGGTTCAGTTATCACGTTCATGTCATCTGCATTAAATTTAAAATTGCGAAAATTGCACAACATTATGGATAAGGATAGGGGGATATTTAGTGGCGTTCTCATGTTAACTATGTGACTAAACTGCATTCCACGTTGAGGACAGGAATTTCAACATGGGTTGTGAAGTATGGTTCCAGGAGTTACTGCCAAGGCTTTCGCCAAGTTTAAATTATTCCAACTCAAGAGTTTCTCATTTAAACTAAAACAAATGAACCTATTCAAACTTAATTACTGGTCTGATTTAATTAGGTCTTAAATCAAGCTATAATAATGTGGCCTGATGCATTATACACAGCAACAATCTTTGGCATAGATCAAATACAATGTCTGGCCACTGCTTTCTGAAGCTACTACCATATATGGGCTGTGGCTCCTTGCACTGCTCCCATATATGGGCGGTGGTTCCGGCCATTTACTACCATATTATGACAGTGATTCCTGCAGTTTTCTACCATATATGGGCGGTAGTGGCTGCCGGTTGCTACCATACGTCAGCATTGGTTCTCACCTCTCTTTGGGTATTGAGGTCTTCTTGAACCTGCGGATGGTGACTGACACCTCCTGCAGCAGGTCACAGCCCCGCAGGCTGTCAGGCTTCTTGCAGGGGGTCCCAGGCTCTGACTTTGATGTGGAAGCCTTGTCCTACACATAGAAACAAAGACACAAACTTAGCCAAGCTATACAAACCTGTTGAAATCTCCTAAAATTAACATTGTTTTTAAAACCAAGTAAGCGAAAACATACAAAAAAAAATATATAATTTCGTAAGATGAGCAACCGTAAGAATAAAAGCTGATTAATAAATCCATCCCTATCCCGAAAGTCGTGGAGACTAGATATTCCTCAGTTCCACCTATTCAAACCCGTCTGACCTGGTCCTATGGATTATCTCCGCATGCTTAGTCCCCCATCTTAGGCCCAACGGCCCCCTACCTTGGAGGCCTGCGCCCTCTGCAGCAGTGTGGACAGCGAGTGGGTCTTGGTGCTGATGGGCTTGGTGCTGGGCATGCGCACCACAGGCCGCGGGCTGTCTTCGGCACTCTTGTCGCTCACCGCCTTGATGTGCACCAGGAAGGAGCGGTACTTTCCCCCCGCCATGCCTACACACAAACCCAGGACACACAACGTTTAAGGGGAGACCTCAAAGCGCAGTGATATCCATACACAATGCACACAAAGCACTTGGTATATCCATATAAGACACGCACAGCACGCACAACATCCATACGCATAACCCACCTCTTACTTCACACAGGTGCACACATGGTTTAAGATACGTTCATTACCCAGAACTACCCTGTGGTTAACTGAATTTCTTGAATAAACCTCTCGAAATCCAACGCACAAAGTGCTACAATTAAGAACACGGTTTGAAGCGGCAGGAGGTGCCGGTTTCAACCTCGTCACCCCATGAAAGAGGAACCTGATGTGCGCGTCACCTTTGACCAGCTTGGGGCTGGTGAGACTCAGCATGCCGGCGTGGCCGGAGAGGTCCAGTCCGCTGGCCAGCCACACCGGCCCACACAGGATGTCCTCCTTGTGGTCCTCTAGGAAGGGACACAGCATGGAGCCTGTGGGGGGGGGGGGGGGGGAGCACAGAGGGTGGAGATCAGTGATCACCAACCGGGGGAACGCCCCGGATGGGGGTACAGGAGCAGATACCCAGGGCCTAAGTATTTTGCATTATGTGAATTCACCAAGCTCGAACAGGGAGGGGGGGTGTGTGTGAATCATTGTCAGGGTTTATATCACAGACGCAGTTCCTTTACCCGGGGTGTCCTCCACATCCATGAAGTGCATGTCCTCTGAGAATTCATAGAGGAGGGGCTGTCCGTTCCTCTCCCCATTTGCGTGCAGTGCGTGGGACAGGGGGAAGGAGATCTGTCTGTCCACCGCTGTCTCTGAGGGAAGGACGGTCAGACACAGAGTTAGAGTAGGGCCCCGGCTAGGAGCAGCTTACGGTAGCAACAGAACCAACTAAGGTGATACAAGCGTTACTCCAATTGGTCCGATCACCACCACTATGCTGTGGTGTGTTTCTGGTAGGATTCTTTTGCATTTGGCATTTCCGCGATTCTTTCGTTACCGGTGAGGTTGGGGTAAGGGTAGCCTGGTTTTGGGGTAGCGGTGGAGTAGACTGGGAGTTATTTTGGCGTAAGGGTGAGGAGTTGGGTGAAGTGAGGTGGGGATGGGGTTATTTTGTGGCACGTGCAAGGTTGAATGTGGTTTGTGGGTAGGGTTGGCTGGGGAAAAGGGTGGGTTGGGGTTTGGGGTTGGTGGTTGAGTTGCTGTCAGGGCGGAGTTACGAGTAACGCTAGTGGACGAGCAAGGCGAGGCGGGGTGATGTTGGAGTTAGGGCGGGAGACGGGTCCTCACCGCTGACTTTGCCCAGGCCCGGGGCCTTGTTCTTCAGCAGGGTGACCTGGATCTGGGGAATGTTGGTGATGTTGGGGTTCATGAGGAACTTGAAGTCGACGTGGCCCACCATGCAGGCCTTGGGCAGCACCAATTCAAACACGTGCTCGTCCCAGCTGGAGCTGCGGAGAGGAGAGAAACGAGGGAACACACACCATGAGTGGTCACGGGAGGCGGGATCTGATGCCCGAAGGACAGGTGGGGGGGCATGATGACAGGAATTTTCTAGATTTATAAAACGCCAGGATTAGAGAGGCATCTACCTGTCGCTCTGCAGCTTCCAGGTGCGCGTGTGCTGGGCGGCATCTCCGTGGTGCTGCTGGTGGAGGTGCTGGGGGTGTCGCCGCTGCTGCTGCTCCTGCTGGACCTCCACCCAGCAGGGGGGCACGGTGGCAGAGAAGCGGGGCGTCAGCGTCTCGAAGCGCGTCAGCTCCACCAGGGAGCTCAGGCTCTCGGTGGTCGGGGCCTGGTCCACCAGGAGGTCTACTCCTGGAGGGGGAGGGGGGGGGGGGGGGAGAAAGAGGAGGTGGAGGAGGAGGAAGAGGAGTTGGAGAAGGAGAAAGAGAAGAAGAGGGAGTAATGATTGTGTCAACATTTGTGTTTATTATTCATTTACATATTTTAGCAAATAACTTACTTCATCGACCAAATCCATCCAAATTAATAATTTCTCCTGCCCCACAACATTTAGGACTGATGGTGGGCTCCTACCTGTGATGCCAGGGCTGGAAGGATTGGAGGAGGGCTTGGACCCCTCCAGCAGCTGTTCAACCCCTTTAGACAGGGGGCCGTCGACAAACATGTCGCCGTCGTCTAGATCATCACACACACCTCCAATTTGAAGGAAATGAAGTTCTCCACCTGGGCAGGAGAGCAGTTATGAAAAGATTGGTGAGAAAAGATAGACAAAAAAATGTTAGTACTTGATTAGCATATTATACATTATATTATAAATTGCATATAATCCATATATTTTATATATTTTTTGTTTGTTCTATTAGAATATTGGGTACATACTTGGACATATCATGGCTATTCGAATTGGTAATATTTCACTCTTATGTCTTGTTTTAATTGCGCTGTAGTTCATTGCTGCTGTAGTACGTGCATTTCCATTCAGAGATGAATTAAGTGCCATTTTACAGCCCCTTCAAGCCATCACGCAGGCACCTCAATGAGCTGGCCTCTGCGAGGTCCTCACCTTGCGTGCAGGCACACAGGCGGTCGGCCCGGAGCAGTACGTCACAGAGACGAAGGGGTCGGTCTCCTCCGCCGAGCCCTCCTTCTTGGGGGGCTCCACCTTGGCCAGGATCTCCAGCGTGGACAGATCCAGTATCATAATGTACCCGGCCTGCGTGGTCACCACCAGGTGTCCCAGGCCCGTCACCGCCGCCCGCCGCCCCTCCTTGGGGCTGGACGAGGCGGAGGCCGACGGCCCCGTGAGGCTCTCTGCGGGGGGCGCGCCGCAGGCCGTCCACGCCGACGAGCCCCCGGCCCCGAAGCCGGAGGAGACGCCCTTGGCCCCGCCGTGGAGGCCCTCGTCGGGGGCCCCCTCCTCGCTCTCGTCCTCCCGCCGTCCGTCCCAGCACGTCTGGGGGCAGCAGCATGAGGGAGGTGACGGCGTCGCGGGGGTCCCGGATCTGCTGCACCTTGACGGGCTCCCTCGTCCAGCGTGACGATGCGCGTGGAGTAGTTCAACTTGTAGAGCGCCAGGTAGCCCCCGCCGCGCCGGCCCGCTCCCCAAGGGGGCCGGCTCTGGCTGCTGCCTGCTGCTGCTGGTGGTGCTGGGGGGGGGGGGCCGGCGGGAGGATGAGCGGCGTCTGCGGCGGCGAGCAGCCCTCCACCCCCCGTTGGCCAGGGAGGGTGTGCGCGGGCTCCGGCGGCTGCTGGCTGCAGAGCGCCGAGTTGAGGCGATTGAGGTTGTTGAGCGTCTCCACCTGGTTGATGGCACTGAGGCTCTCCACGCCCAGCACGGGCTGCAGGGCCCACCAGGAGGTGCACGCCGTCCCACAGCAACGGCGGTGATGGAGTCCACGTACAGGTTCTCCTCCTCCAGCTGCCGCGGGCAGCCGCAGACACTGCACCAGGGCGCCGGGCCGCGCCCGTGGCCCCGCGCCCGCGGCCGCCGCCAACGTGCTCCACTTGTCGCCGTGGCGCGTCGAGGCCCGCCAGGTTGGCGGCGCGGCGTCGGCGAAACTGCTGGATGTAGGTGATGGCGCGGTCCTGCAGGAGGAGCTGCTCCGTGCGTGTCGAACTCCATCTCGATGATCTGGGGCACGGTGAAGCCCTCCTCGTGGAGTCCCTTGCTCATCAGGTTGTTCATCTGGGCGACACACCTTCCCCCGAGGACTTGGCGTCCTCGGCCTCCTTGATGCTGTACAGCAGCAGCACGGGCATAGTCCTGCGCGCCGAGGGGGCGTGGGCGCGGTGGAGGCCCCCTCGGGGGTGCGTGGCCGGCAGGGGCGAGGGGGGGCGCTGGTCTCCATCTGCACGGGCTGCCCGGGGTCTGTCTGCAGGGGGCCGGGGACGGGGCTTTGAGTCCTGAGAGAGGGGACAGTCGGTGGTCCGGCGGGCCGGAGCGGGGCCCGCCACGTGGGAGCGGGGAGGCTGCGGCGGGCGGTAGCTGAGCAGGCCGCCGGCCAGGCAGGCAGGGGAAGGGAATGTGTTGTGGTGGTCCTGGAATATTGTCCTTGGCCTTTGTCGTGGCCGCCGTGGGGGCATTGTTGGCCTGCTGGCCCAGCGAGGGGTTGGGCCCCCAGCTCCTCGAGGTTCTTCACCGTGTCCTCCCAGCACGTTGGCCCACCACCTCCCACTGCAGCTCTCCCCGGCTGCTGCAGCACACTGAGCCGCCGTCACCCCCAGACTCACCTCCATGCTCTCTGCCGCTGTGGGACGCTTGGCCTAGGGCAGAGGGAAACCCATAAACCGGTTTACAGGACGCTGTTCATACCCTCTGTGTTACAACTTTGGCTCGGATTACTATTCTGCAATTTTACCTCAGAAGGGAAATCGACGGACTATGACTTCCCATTTTTAGAAAAGAACTTGATTTAGCGTACCTGTTACCGACTCTGATCTGGAATGCTCTTCACTGTCCGAGTCCTCCAACTGGTCATCACTGGAAAAACAACACGCACACACACACAATAAAGATAGGTTTCATCATTTCAGTGTGTCACTGTTCCCTTGGTGTGTTAGGATATTATCTTGAGTTACTTTGAAAGATTTTTAGGAACACCCAGTGTTTCCCCTATAATGCACCTAGCAGTGGTGTGGTACGCGCTGCTGCTGAAATGTGACCGCCGCTGCTGAATCTTTTTTTTAACAAGAGGAGAGGAGAGCTTCAGCTTATCTCTTTAAATTAAGACTGTAATGTTATTTTGCGCGACGCAAAATAATAAAACATTCCGAGCGCTACGGACGCTGGATATGCGCTTCAAATCCAGGTCAATTCACACACTTGTGGGTAAAGCATATAAACGGAGAGGAAAAGAGAGCTCCATCTTATCTCTTTAAAAAATGAATGTTTTTATTTTATTATTTTGTGCTACGGACGCTTCATATCAAGGTCAATTCACACACCTGAGTAAAGCATATAAACGGAGAGGAGAGCTCCATCTTCTCTTAAGAAACAAATGTTATTTTGCGCTACGGACGCTTCATATCCAGGTCAATTCACACACCTGTGAGTAAAGCATATAAACGGAGAGGAACTTCCGTAAACTTGGAAATAAATTGGCAGATTCACAAATTGAGTATAGTAACCTATAGAGAACACCAGCTACAGCATTGGTTTCCATCCAAACGAAGCCATCTTTAGGCGAAACGTGAATTGCATTGGCTTCTATGAGCTTTCGTCTTGCAGTTTTCGTCAGTCGCGAGCTTAGGGACTGTGTGCCAAGTGCAAAACTGAAAACGACCACAACGGTAACATTTCAATAGCATCACTCGTCATTATTGACTCTAGAGCCCCAAACCTCGTTCCATAGAGGCATGGCCCTATGGCAAGCTGCAACCTTTATTGTATAATATATTTCCACTTATATGAGAATGTTTCATGTGTTGTCGCGGATATATGCTGCATACATTCAGTCTTCTGCTAGCTCACATAAGAACAGTCCTAGGAATACTGAACACAAATCGTACATACGCTGCTATCCACAATTCGTCATTTCAGATATCCGCAAACACATTGCTCGTAGGCGAAATGAGCATCATCGTTGGCCTTCCAGTCATGTCATTCAATTTGTCATTATAGATATCTACAATTTCAGTTGCGGATATCAACTATCTTAATCAGCGTATTATTGCAATCTGAATCGTGATATCTAGTATGTTCGGTGTAGCATATATCTTCAGTGTGATTCTGTAGTCGTAATTCCAGAGTCTCAGATGTGCTATTTTACTGTCACCTCTACTCTCAAAGATACTAGCAGGTCAGAGCATGGTCGGAGGATACTCGAAATTACGAGTTTTGACGTAGGCGTAACTAGACTCTGATAGCTTCTAACTGGAGTTCGCCTAGTCAAACTGACGTCGCTAGATACTGTATCAGGCTACCGCCATGTCAACATGAAGTCGTAGAGGGTCCTTATCATCAAGAACTATCATCTGAAGAATTTGATTAGAGATATCAACAATTGTAGATAATCTGTAACGTTCATTCCGCCTAGTCAAAATGTAATTACAGATATCTTGAATTAGAGGTTTTGACTAGGCGAATGACGTTTCAGATATCTGTAATGACAAATTATAGGACCGCCTCCCCACTTTTAGGCGGGAGCGGAGCAGGTGCGTCGTCGGTCGTGTTCCGGGTAGCCTTCATTGTTCAGATTTAGAATGTTGCCGCTTGGTGAGGGCTCGTTCAATTTCATGGCATTTCTCTGTGTTTTTTGATTACAGTCAACGCCATGACTTATTCTTCATTCGGGAATGAACCAACTTCTTCTTTGATAATGGCGGCATTGGGGAATCACGTATTTCTGGATATCCTAAAAACGTCATGCCAATAATTCGCACTCACAATGACGTTTGAGAGATACTTTTAACATATTCCATTCGCCTAGTCAAAACTGATTACAGATATCTGCAATTGTCATTTAAGATGTGGTGACGAGTCGAACATCGTTTTCCTTGACGTCATTGCAGATATCTGCAATTCAGTTTCGCCCTAGTCAAAACTGAATTACAAGATCTTCTATATCTCGTATTCGACTAGTCGCAATTACGTTACAGATATCTTGAATGAAAACTCTCAAACTATTCAAATTGTATATTACGACTAGTCAGGAAAGAAGTTGTTGATATCTACAATGGGTAATTCCGGATAGTCAAACTGTACATAAATGACAATTTGGCTTGCCATAATGGCCTCTTTATGGTCTCCTACTGCAACCTTTAGTTAATATGAGAAAAATATATTTCTCTACTTATATTTGTGGCGAATTTTTATTTTGCGACAATTTCAATAGCGTCGCTAATCACTTCACACTGCTTGCTGCGCAACTAATCTAGCCTAGGAAACACTGAACACATGTAGGAGTCTTGGCTTCAGCACAGTTGGTGTTGTCTCTTAGCATCAGTGCGTTGGCCTCCTCGGTGTCATTCAATTTGTTGGCATTTTAGCTGCCCTGTGTTTAGCGCCATCTTATCATGCTTATATTTCTATCGTGCTTAGTTTAAATGTGCTAGCATCTATGTCATCAGTGGTGTGAGCTCTTTAGCTCTAGTGCATACTGACTGCTCTCCTCCAGCTTGGGGTGGTCAGAGCAGATGGTGGAGGACTCCTCAGCCAGGCAGGGTGGGCCTCCGGGACTCTGTCAGCGTCTGCTGGTTGTGGTCGTTGCCACTGCGGACGATTCTGGCAGGATGGCCGGGTCGTACGGGTTGATCTCGACTTCAGGTGCACCTGGATCAGGGTTATGCAACAGTGTGTGTTCACCAAAAGATGACGTATCAAAATACAGCCAGAGATAAGAGTTAAAGTCAAGCTAAAGTCATTAAAAAAGAGTGTAAACACAGGCAGGTGAACTCAAGACGGACGATGCGCGTTGTCCTACCCTCATCATCTTGGAGACGTCCCAGATGCAGATCTTGCCCTTCTTTGTGCGGCGGCCAGAAAGTGGGGGCAACATCCCGAGCCATAGCAGGCGATCTTGTCTGAGGCGTCTGCGCCGCTTGGAAACTGGGCGGGGCTGGTGGGCAACGTGACGGACAGCGGCACGTTCTGCGTGTGCTCACCCTTCACGAACGACCAGTTTTGGGGAATGTCGCTTCGTTGTTCAGACCTGTGGGAGAAGCAAGAGAGGAGAACGAGAGACAAAAGATGTACATCTATGAGAGAGGGGACGTCTGCACAGTGGTGGTAGACAGACGGTGAAAGAATATTAATGGAAAGTAAAAAAACAAATAGCCGGTTTAAACTTAAGATTTGGACAAACCATCAATTGTTGGGTTTTTTATTATGTGGAATATGCAAGAGCGAGGGCATAACTAATGTTGCGTTAGCCATGTAGACTGATTATGCTGGACACCGTACATGTTGAACAAGTGCCTACAAAAGGTTAAAGTTAAGTCATTCGCTAAGGAAACAAGTATACGCTTAAGTTGAAAGACATTGGCCCAAAGGATACGATTACATGGTTTCACATGGTTAAAGACACCGTCTGAAGGAAACCAGAGATAGTGGTGTGACTGGACCAGGGTTCATCTGTGGGCTCCCAGCAGACCAGACACACGCTGGCAGTGAAGCACATGCCGGTGTCACTGTAGAGGCCCGGCTGCAGGGGAACAGTTGTTTATGAGGCCCTTTCTACACTACCAGTGACAATTTTTAAAAAAATTCGTAAATATGCGCAATCTTTTGATTTCCCATGTTGATTTCCAAGGCATCGTTTGTATAGCTGCCCAGCAGGAAAAGCACTATATATAAAGTTTGATGGATCAATAAAGATACTTTTAATGGATTTTTAACCAACAGGGCTGGAAACATCACCACACCAACTCAATTCATAAATTCTTAATATAAATATAAACCAAATACTAAAAGCCACTCATTGGGTGAATTAACAGTGTCAGGCTAAGACACGTGTTGGGGGTTTCGGGAGAGGGGTACCTGGTGTAGAAGCCAGCCTGGGCCTGGGTCGGGTGGCGCGTGGCCCAGCTTACCCCGGCGTGGCCAGGACGTGAGGTCTTCCTTCCGGTTTGGCCTCACTGTTAGCATCAGTGACCTTGCGGAAGCACACAATAAGACCAACACGTTTTTTTTTTTAAGGCTTATATTATTGCAATCATTATGGGGACATTTTACACAATGTTCGATATAATATCCTATATGCTTAAGATGAAAATTGAAAACTGTCTACTGAAAACTGTCTAAACTGAGGGTCATTATGTTGAAGTTTATGGTAAAAGCATTGTCTGGACTAAATAGTAGTTCCTTTCTCAATGATGTTTAAAACCTTACAACCTTTATTAAGGGCCAACTAATACTGCATTGTTAATATTTAACATAAATAGTAATTTCATTTCAGGACGATACAATACAATTACAAAGATGATAAACGGTCCAATTGATTATTAGCCAGCGTTATTTAATCGGGACCACAATATTTCCAAAAAAGAATAGAAAGTTATATCTGATAAAAGTGACTTATCTAGTGAGGTTTGGTTTTGAGTCATGTTATTTTATGTGAAGGTAGGTTCTTCTGGCTAAGGAGCTAAGATTGAGGCATTAGACATATGTTTGTTCAACCCAGACATCATCAGTAATAAGTCAAACACACCGAACCTAATCTGCTAGAGTCATTAGTGTTTCCCCCTACATGTAGCAATCCAAGCAGAGCAATCCACACAACACACACACGCACACGCACACGCACACGCACACGCACACGCACCACAGTCACACACCCCACGGTCACGTAGAACGAAAGTAACAGTATTTCTGAGAACCCAATAATGGAGACTTTGTATTGTATGGACCATTTCTGTTTGGAATACCCCTGAGCCCTAGTGGATCAGTGAGTCAATTTGCTGAATTCTCTCTGCGACCGCACACAGATGTATATTACCATTTACACGTACATTTATCAGCACCATGCAAACACACCGCAAACGTGCTCATCAACATAGTGCGCCTCACACACACACACACACAACACTGGAGGAAAAAGGTGGTGTCATATTTACTGACCTACACAATAAATCCTCCATTTCATGTCAGAAAGACTCTTAAATTAAAATGTTTTGACCTCACCAACAATCCACCCCGAAGATTTTCATAAAATCAATAGAGTTAAACCAGTATCTCAAAATGATCAAATCTTTTGATGCAGTTATCAAAAGAGATTCCAGGATTGTCGGCGATCTTTTCCGTACAACGTAACGTCGGACGGAGCAGAATGGGTCGAGACACCAATGGCTTGGTTACTCAATCTCTGTAGTAAAAGCCTTCATTAGTATTCAGTTAAACATTATATTTACCAGTAACTCCTTAAAGGGAGATGTTCAAACTGTAATACAGTAGTACTTAGATACCTGCATTAATTGAATACATCAGACAAATGAACAATAGAAACCCCGAACAATGGCGTCAACAGTCGAAGCATCTCATGAGATGAATGTTGTGTCATATGACCTTGACCTGTCAATGCGCATATGTATAGCAGATCTATTAATTAGAAAAATTTAGTTTTACGGTTATAATAGACTCTCTCCGGCGTTAGCATTTATTGACTACACCAAGAACTTGATAGCTTCCAAGGCTGCTACTAACATTATGTAGACCATCCCGTATACAGCTGAAGTCAACATTTGCTACAGGAATGGGGAGTCAGCATAACTCCATGAACACTAAACTTGGTTTACTGTCGATTTAAGATCCTGATGCATAGAGAACCCCCTAGACATAATTATTGGTGCGACAGTGGGCTGGGCGATATTGGCAAAATATGATACGATTATGTTTTTTACGTAATTGATCGGACATCGAATATTAATAGGATATATAATATAAATACATAGTAGTTATTAATAATTTATTTTGAACAGGTGAAAGACATAACATTAGGTGAGGGAATATTGAAATATTAGTGTTTAATATTGTAAGAAGATAATGGACGAGACAAAAACTACAGGAGGGTCGTTGCAGATTATTTTTACATTGTTGTTGCTGAGTTTGTGGGAACAGCCCAGTGGTGCTTAGCTGTGATCAGTTGACCGGTAAGGAACGGTGGGTGGGCAAAAAGCTTGTTATGTTAAGAGACGCGTATTTTCATACTTTGTGTCGTTGCGTGGGATGGTAATGTTTTCTCAGATGTTAGAATAAATTATATGTGTTTCCATTACGTGATGGGCAACCGTGTAGACCAGGGCATATATTTACGGAAGATCTTATCCTGTTGCTATAAGTTTGAGAATAGCCAAAGTGCATACATAGACGGTTTGTTACCAAGAAGAGTTTTGTATTTATTTTGGGATATTCCCCTCGTTGTTCCACCCCTTTTTATTCTGTTCGCACAAACGTCTACTCCTCTTCGTCCTTTCTTAGCGGTGACTGGGAACGGGCTCAAATCGTCGCAAACACCAGAGGAATGGGCCGTGGTGACTTAGACATTAAACGCGGCTAAAACTGCTGAGTCTGAATATTGTGTTTATATTCTCCTTTGTAGGTACATATCGTATATCAACCTGATTTTTATTTGATGGTTAATTTAGTTTATTTTTTTTTATGTTTTGATTACATAATATATTATTGAGGGCAATTATGTTAAAGTGTTTTATGTGTAACTGACAGTGAGTTTATATCGTGAT
>OLKM01001553.1:65754-123575 GCA_900291075.1 Melanogrammus aeglefinus
GAGGGAGGGGGGGGGGGGGGGGGGCTTACCTGTCTACAGAACGACCAGGGCCCACCCCCAGTTCGGGTCGGGCGCTGGCGAGGAGGTAGGAAAGGCGGTCCATGATGGAGGAGGCCACGGAGAGGGCCGCCACGTTCTGGTTGATCTTCTTCAGCTCGTTGACCACGGCGCCGGCCACCAGCCTCAGGACATGGTGCGGGAGGTGCAGGGTCACTGTGGCCCACTGGTGGGGTGGGGGGGGGGGGATGGAGAGGAAGGAGAGAGGTTATGACCTATGACCTTCACACAGCATACACCAATGCCGTAATCGGCCAACCCTTTTTAAAGAGGCACCGTTAAGCTTCCAAGTAAAATCCCATCACATTACAACATGCAGAGAATACTGCTGAGTAAGCCCCCCCCACGCCCCCGTAGCCCAGATGCCACCCAGGGGCTGTACAGTAGCGATGCCTGAGAGGTCGGCTGGAAGTTAAACGCTAGATCCATCTATAGGGACATGAGCCAAGACCGTTACGGCAGCGCACTCTGGGGTCTCTGCCACGAGGAGGGGGGGGGGGGGGGGGGGGCGGCAGTGGGAGGAAGCCACAAATACAGAGACAGAACAACACAGGGCCAGCATGCTGCACCCTGCATTGGTGTGTCCCGGCAACACAAAACATTCGACACATGTTGAGAAAGGAATGAAGTGCTTAGAATATATTATTGAATAAACACAATATCTATATATATCATGGACAAATTTGGTATTTTAAAAGAACAGTGTCTGAGTGTGTGTGAGTGAGTGAGTGAGTGGACGGGGAGTATAGGCCCTTCAGAATGAGGGATTCTCATTTTCTTGCTAATTGTAGGGCTTCTAGGTTGAGCCGCAGCTGAACGTACGTCGAGTGCACAATTAACCGCATTTAAAAACACATTCTCGATCCATAAATGTACGCAACTCATTGTGTTTTGTCAACAACAACGACGAGACAAGCAGTGGCAGAAATAGAGAGGCATAGAGCTGGTAAAGAGACAGAGACGGAGAGAAAGGCTGCGAATGAGAGCCAGGGTAAAAACAGTAAGAGGAATAAGAGTAGGTTGATAATGGTGAGAATTCTGAGGGGCCAACAGAGAGAGATTGAGAATAAACCTCTCTTCTACTCAACACAATGAGGGACACAGATCCCGGACTCATGAGCCTCATTTAACCGTGCCGGTGTCCAGCATATACGCACTGAAAGGTGGTAGCCATCCTGGTCAACTGAAATCCAAAGTGAATTAAATTCCAAATGTGCTGTACAATATGTTAATTCTGCACATTATCATAAAAAAGATACTGAATCTTGGTTGCGATAATCAGATATCAAAGAACTACACATCTTAAAAACATAGTAAGCTGTAAGGACATATTAATTCAAAATTATACAAAGGAGATACATTATAAAATATGAGGTGGCTCTTGTATGAACAACTTAACATTCAAGACTTCAACCGGCTGAAAAGCAGATCACTTCATCTACCACATGATAACATGAGTAAGGACGCTGGGTGCTGTGGGAAGATGCGGTATGGTCTCTTACTCCCTGAGAAGGGTGCATGCCTGCGGCCGTCTCTGGGGGAGATGGACAGTGGCCCTAAGAGACAGCGGCTCTGCTTGTTCCCCGGCCCCAGCCAGGCTATTAATATGCTGCTGTGGTCTGCAGAGCTGGCTTACTGCAGTCAGGGCTGCCTTCCTAGCGCTGCTGCGAACAACGCGCCGACACGTGCATGCTAGTGCACGGCGCCGGGGGAGATGACAACCCACTCGCTATGACACGGCTCTTCCCCACACACACACACACACACACACACACACACACACACAACACACCTGCGCTTGTGATGAATGCACCTGCCCACTCCATTAAGACATTCTCTCACTCACACGCACACAACCTTCCTCTCTCCATCATAATGACAGAAGGTCTGCACCTCTGCTGCCTGTTGTCCCCTTTTCTTTTTGTGCTTGACGCAAGGTCGCTAGGCCGCTACCTAGCCTGTTAGCTTCCCCTTCTAGCCTGGCATGAGGCAGAAGTGCATGACAACGCAGCTAGCAAGAGACAGGGCACAGGAACAGCCACCACAGCAGATTAGATGAGCAGCGATAAAAAGGGTTTGGACTTGTTACCCATGCTCCTAAGGACAAGGAGAGACTTGTGCAAAGAAAGTTAAAATGCAGACTGAGTTGTATAAGAGTATTCAGGAATTATGCTAATTGTTGTGGGGATGTATGACATGGTTATAAATTCTGAATGTGTCCGAGAGCCTACTAACCCCAAGGCCGTAGTGTCGCCCCAACACTTGTACTATAATTTTACTGTCATGTAAATGCTACCATTATGCATTATCCATTATTGCACCTGTTGCAAACCTCTCCATACCTAGAGGGGGGGCTCTCTGCATTCCTTCTCAAGGTTTCTTCTATGATAATTAAGCATTTTTACCTTCCTCCTTGGAGGACATGGGTTTGGGGGATAATAATAAAATATGGCTTAAAAGCCTGTAACTGTGATGAAGGGTTATGCGAATAACATTGACTCGACTGATTAGAAGTGTGTAGGGAGAAGACAAGGTTATTACCTAGCTTTATCCCTCAGCTCCAGCTTGGCATGAGAACCACTATCTAGCCGATATTCTAGATAGCCAGTTAGTTTCACTCTGTGTTTAATTCTAAAAGTAATGAAGTTAGTTTCACTTGCGGTTGCATGGAGGGTTACAGTGAACAACATACCAACAATGCGAAATTGAGATTCTCATGTAGAACTTGGGTACCCTGGGAAATCCCCCGGCGAATAAAAGGACGTTAATTAAAAAGGTAGCATGGGAAACATCCAGTGCCTCAGGCGGATTTCAGCCCCCCTCCCCAGTTACTTCCAGGCGGGGATTTGATCATTGTACATGCGTGCACACTATAGCATCTCTGAGGGCAACCACAAATCCTAAAAGATTATTGCATTACATTTTTGCTGTCGTTGCCGATTCCACTCCATTTGCCAACATGTCTGGAAAGCCACAGCACACACATAAAAGAGAAAGTAGCATGTCCGGGTTCCTTTGAGGGCGGCGCGTCATGTGACTCACCTTGGCTACTTTGTGATTGGCTGCCGTCTCGTGTGAGGTATTCTTCACGCCCTCTTTGAGTTGTGTGATGAAGAGGTCGTAGCCCTCTGTGTTGGAGACATCGATCTTCTCCTGACACGCACACAGCATCTGCTGTGCCTGGACACAGAAAACAAACACACGTTAGATAGAGATGTTCAAGGTCTGATTAAGTCTCAGGTTAGGATGACAGGCAGAATGACCAATTAATACAAATGAAATGCTCGATATGAATAAATCATTTAAATACCATCACTTCTACTTTGTGCTTCCTTGTCAAAAAGAATATTTTTCAAAATGGGAACTAATTATGTTAAGATGGTCCCAAGGTTTGATGCGGTAACATAATATTATGTTCTTTCCCGTTTCCTGAGAAACTAGGAGAAATGCTCTCCATTGCAGTAGTGTAGCTACTTAGACAGAAAAATGACTAGCCAACAAGCTATTTATCTAGCATATCTTAATTATGTCGATCCTCACTGTCATGGTGTTTCCATTCGCCTGATGGCACAATGGAGGCCAGACCAAATCAACCAGCTCTAAAGCCCCGTCGACACGGGCGAAAACGATACGTTTTCGTTTTATGCCGTTCAGGAGTATATCCGTAAAGACGGATTCATTGCGAAACTGCATCGAGCTGTAGAAACGCTGTGGTACACATTCCATGCCCATGAGGGGCGCTGCTTCTGCTACAGAACTCCAGCACAAAGAAGAAGATGAAGAAGAAAAGGCGAGGACGGCATAAAGCCTGCTCGCTGTTTACAAACATACAGTTGAGACGGCGAAAATTATATTTAACCCTCCATTTTCCTTTGATGTGTTTCAGGAATATCTCCGTTGATGAGGACTAAATGCGAAAACCCATCGAGCTGTAAACCCTGAAACCCTGTCGTAATCAAGGCTCTGGTTCTCCACAAAAAAAAAGGGGAGCGCATCAAGCCTGCGCGCATATGCAAACATGAGGAGGTTCAACCTTTTAAATTGAGCAAAAATACTTTTTAATGTACAGTTAGTAATTCAATTCATCAAGGGTCTACAAAAAGAATACAAATAATATATATTCAACGCAACTCTCGACGTCGCCCAGCTGGTGGGGGGGGACAATGACAACATCGTTGGCGTTTCAGGCGTCCACACGAATCCTAACACGAAACCGCTGTGACATGGTTTCAGAAAAGTGCGGTATCGGGCACCGGATCCACCAGAGCCGTCTGGACGGTCGGCCGAAACCGCACAAGACTTATGCGGTTTCACCAAAAAATCGGCTCCGTGTGGACGATGCCAAAGTCTGAAGACCGGAGACTATGAGAATGTTCAGCTAGTGGGCATGTTGCGGACGGGTTGATTAAGTTTTTCATCATCGCCATTTTCGATGTATTGTAAACAAAGCGCTGCCCCTTCGTCTGCATACTTTTTACTTTCTCTCCTTCCTTCTACACAGGCGCCATCCCTAACCTAAAAGTATATAGAGGATCTTGAATATGTGTGAGCAAGCCTGATACAGCTTATCTCCTGTTGTGTGTTGCATGTGTGAAAAGGCAACTCCTGATCATCTTCAGACCTGATTCTTCCGAGTTCATCCTGAGTTCATGTGTGAGAGGCCTACAAGTGTAGTCATGTACAGAGACAGTCACACAGTCCGAATAGCAGTAAGCAACAGTCGTCACATGTTTACGGCCGCGTCTTCCAATTAGGACCGATCAGTTACTTTCAAGAGACCTTACTATTTTCTGTCTTTAAATTAGGGACATTGCCAAGACATATTGAACTTTCGAGGCTTTCTCCCTCTGAAAGCGCTGAAATTTCGTTTTTAACTTTAACTGTTAAGACCATTTTAAAAAGGGAAAGGAGAACTGATAGTTGCTTGGAAAAGAAATAGCACTACTCTGCATTTTCATGTGTTTATTCAATCAATTCCATCTCAATCTGACTGCAAAGCAGGGCACTAAAGGTAAGACGTATTAGGCTGATGTCCCAGCCTAATACACGGGACAGTATTTGGGCATGGAAAAAAAGATTTTACATTTCAATAAAATCACCAGAATATATTTGGAGCAATTGATCCTTTTAGTGGTAACCATGGAGAGTATTTTTCAAGAAGGAGGTGGAAGAGATTCATAACATATTGAAAAAAAAGACTTAAAAGATCAGATAAAAAAGTACACAGAATTGGTACAGGGGAAGAATGATTTGAAGAACCAAATAAATGGTTCAATCCAAACTAGCACTGGGTGGTAGTTTGGATTGAAGTTTGGACTGTACCATCTGTCATTGAGGCTACAGCATGTCGAGATCGTTTTATTTATTTATTTTTTGATAACGACATGAAAGAACAATACTTTTAAAGTCAATTTTTGCCATGCCTCAGCCGAAACATTGGTCGAAAATGTGTATTTTGGGGGACATGAAGAAGTAATTCTGTTTTTTATCTCTAAGCTTCAAAATACATAGAAATATCTATCTTCAATGCTGAACGATAGTGATTTTAATAATGTTAGCAATGAAATCACACCCTATAACTCTTCAAAAGATTAACAAGAAAAGAGGGATTGGTGGGGGATGATTTCTCTAAAGAAATATATGACAACATTGATGGAACACTTTTGATATTATTTGGAGCGACGAGTTAGCATGTCCTCTACAAAGAGGTGAACATTCATGAACAACTGCGGCTTCATATTGATCAGACATGTGGATTCATTCTTTCAAAACAATAAATATAAACTTCCCCAAAGAGGAAACAAAAGCTGAATTATTTTCTTTGTGAAAAAAACACTGTGGGTAGGCCATTAGCGTCTACGTCATCAACATGTCATACAGTGGGGGGGTCAAAAAGCCACCTTAGGTAGGCCGTGCATGTACATCATCAAGTAGCATCTAGAGGCCACCACCGTAGATCACACGCAGTACCACCTATTAGAATCACGGACAACAATAAACCAACCAACACCGGCATAGAGACCCTCCTAATATCTGCCGTATCAATGACAGCTCCTCAACACACAAGAATAATCAATCTTACTTCTGTGACGGGCAGCTCCAACTGGACCATGTCCTCTGGTTTGGAGGCCGGTGGCTGCAGAGCGGTGTCGAGCAGGAGGATGCCGTTCAGGTCCTTCCTGCACCCAACCACATAGTCATCCACGAAGAGCACCTTGTCAACCGCTGGGAAATACTGGCACCGGACACGACCACCGGGTTTGGCTGAGAGAGAATACATAGAGAGAGAACAGCAAACATCAGGCATAAGGTCAGAGCTATTTGAGTGTGGACGTTAGGAGAACAGAGGCTGCGTGGGCAGGATATTTAAGTGAGTGTTCAAGATTCTGGGTTCAAACCCCAATGTCCTCAGTCTGGAGTAGTCACCTCGAGCGAGATGCCCTAACTCCTACCTTACTCTTTAATTTCATGGTTATGAAACAACTCTGCAAGTGACTGTGGAAAATAGTGAAAAATACAAGTAGGTAAATAGTGGTAACATAACCATTGGATTGGCTTGTGGTCTGATACTTACAAACAATGCAATGTTTTAGTAAGTCCAGAAAAGCCTTTTTTATTTTTCAGACTTAAAAATATATTAGATTTGGAAGTACGACTCCTTGTCTCGGGATACACATTTCTTTAAGACTTTCATTCTTCCTGGTAAAAGGCCAGAGCTATAACATATGTAAACACATCCACGTAGTATCTATGAGAGTTCATAATTATAGTCTGAAAACGCTCACATTAGCCAACACTCCTTAGCTTTAGGGCCTAAGCTCTCCCAAGAATAAGGTACAGTGAATATTGTACTGTGAATAAAATATCAAATTAAGTAAAAAGAAAAATGGAAACCATGGTGTTATGATTTATTAGATTCAAGTTCACATTAATAAAGCAGCCAAGAGAATGGATTTATGGAAGCTGTGCATGAATAACAAACAGTCAACCCCAATGTTATGTTGAGGTTAGGCTACGTAGACAGATCAAATTAGGTCATTGATCCCGAAGGAAATTATGATGTAATTAATATTTAAATTGGGAATCAATGTTGATATTAGAATCGTCTAAACAGAGCAATAGGCAAGCAGGGATATCAATAAGGGACATGTAGGCTAGGCATCAGCCCATTTGGTTTAATTATGGTGCGGCATAAGGTTCCTTTAAGGGGCCAGTACTTGGGAATGTCCTAATGCTACAACATGGTAAGATATGATGCAAAATAATGTACAGAAAATGATCACCCATCGCTCACACTTCCCTTGAATACAAGCTTGTTCCGTTACCTCGAGACTGTAATAAACTACCTATAACTATAAAAGCATCTGTAAACATAAGTGGAGGCTGAAATACAGCATAGGGACCTAATCACGCAACAGATGCTTATCTTGAATAATAATTATATCTAGACCGTAGGGATGACAATTTTCTAATGTTCCAAAAAAGCATGCCACTAAAGGGTATCTCGGGGACAACAATACTAAAGAAACATGCAGTCAGCAAGTGAAGGGTCAATAAATGTATACAATATATATAGAAAGCCTGGTGTGTTTCTTTTTCAGATTGAACAGCACATTGTGCAATAGTACACGTTGCATCTACTCTAAAATTACTAGTCACCACGAATGTACGTATGCCTCACTAAAATGTTATCAACTATAAACAGATGCATTCAAAATATTCAGGACTGGGCATTACATGCTAGTGTACAAATATAAAATGTATACTTCAATATGTAGAAAGCTGATCGAATCAAGATCTCGCTTCTTTGACAAACGTGTGCATTAACATGCAACATTACGCAATGGTAAAATGCTGAAACTGTCCATTTATCGATTCATACCATTATGAGGATTATTGATAGTTTAAAATAACGCATCCCAAATCAATGACTCTTATGTCAAGTAAGGTACGTCATGCTAAACCCAAATAACATGCCCCTAGATGAGTGACAGTATGCGGGATATTTCAGCAGCTACAAGGCGGTAGTAGAACTAGTGGTGGTACAAGTACACCCACCCCGCTTGAATCGCAGTGCATTGAAAGACCTATGTCAACAATGTTACACTGTTACAATGGAAACTGTTGAACCACCTCATCTCCAAACGATGTAACCAACCATATATTCTAACATTACACTGACAGGAATAAGGCGTGCTGGTTTGGGGTATACTGCTATGCTAACACTACGCTAGCTGAGTTAGCTGTGACCAGGATGTCAGTAATGGATCATATTAGATTAAAATATGTAGCACAAGAAGCACACGCCTCATGGGGTGATCACAGAAGCACGTTGCATTAACTGCGATATCCTGATGCAATTGCACACAATCACCCTTTCCGGGATGATCTACAAAGGCCTGGAGAGCCATGCCGCTAGCCTAGCACTAGCTTAACGTTAACCCGGGGATGAGTGGTTGTTGACAACCGGGGTGTTGAGGGTTGTGGGGAAACAAGTTTGCGATTAAAAAAGGCCTGTCACTTCGTCTCCGGTGGAACTGACCGTGTAGCGCCGACGCCTGCAGGATTGCCCCAGATGTCCCGTCAATGACTTTAATACTACCCCGGCTGGTGACGGCCAGGATAGCGTTGAGGGCCGGGTGGTACGAGAGGCTTCGCAGGCCCTGCTCGTCGCAGCGCAGGCAGCCGTCTCTCAGCACAGCCCAGTCTGAGGCGGCGGACGAGCCGGAGCCCGGCGAGGCCGCGGCCGCCATCTTCCTCTACTTCTCCCTTCTCTTTTTATTAGGTGTTTGTGTAGATCACCGCCGATATGAGCAATGTGTTGAGATGTGCAAGAATTGAGACTTCCAAGCTACCACTACTCCTCCTCCTCGGCCACTGCTGGCTCTCCTTCAGCGGCTACTTCTTCTTGGTCTCCGCCGCCCGTTAGCGTTGTACAGTAGCTCTGCTCCGCCACCATCTGTAGTACTGGGAAGTGGGAACACTCCGGCAGGCTTTCTGTCAGACGCACGTCAGGTGAACAGGAACAAACGTACCCGAACCGAGTCTCGCGAGAACGTAAAGCAGAATAACAACAAACTGAAAGTCGTCGATAGCGGCCCTTTTGAAGAAAGGCGTAAAGATAATTTTGTAAGTTTTTCATTCCTCACAATATTTATAATTAATTAATGTATAAAATTATCATAATTTCTAAATAATTAAAAGCTGTTAAATACATACAAAAAATGACAAGCGCACTATAATAATCAATCTCGCGATAGCATCAACAACAAACGTCGCTGTTGTGGCTCTGAAAATGGGTAAGGCTCCTTTTCTTATGTTTATTTGTTTTTCTCAAAATGTATAATACATTTTTTTTAGAATATATTCTTAATGAATTCCAAATTGTTATTTTGGGAAATCAAAAAGAAAACAAAAATATTGCTAGTTTAGTTTAAAAAGCAATTTAAAAACAATTACACTCTCCAACACCAAGTAAACCAATTATAACATTCAGTTGGACTTCATGATAGCAAGAAAATCTCTTTCAAAAACTCAGGTGACTCAGTGACAGATTCTAAAAACCTCTCTGCTTAGCAGTGAGTGCAACAATAAAAATACGTTTGAATTAGAAGTTGTCATTAATTTGAAGCCTTGACATGTTCAGAAACAACACATTTACAAAGTAACTAACCCTCGTCTCATTCATAACCATTCTCAAAATAAGAGTTTTCTGTATTGCTAGATTACACTCCCAACACAATGTTATTATTATTTTTTTTCATTCTCTCAGTAAGTTAACCGCTCAATGATAATGGCATTGAAATGTGAACTTCCTCTACCCTGTAATATGGTATGTAACATGTTATTGTATACAATTATATGTCAGTCCATTCCGCCATTCCTAGAATGAGGACATCTTTCTGCTTTGATCAAGGTTTCTACCTCTGGGTGATGGGGGAGTTTTCCCCTTATCCTTAGGAGGGCTTGGGTGAGGGATGTCCTTTAATGGGGTCTGTGAGACCATTTGAGACTGAAACCATGATAACCTTGTTATAATTAATAAGCTTGTTGCTTCTGTTTGTTTATTTTCCTTTCGTCTTCCCTGCACAGAACCATTCCACACAAATCAAATTTCTAACAATTCAACTCAGATTCAGGAGATTCGAAATAGAGAGAATGTCCTAATTTGGGGAATGAGGACAACAAAATATGTAACGTTTGTGAAAGCAGTCTTCCAAAAGATGACGCAGCAGGGGGGGAAATTAAGAAGACAATGTTTTTATTCAATGAAAGCTTTCCAGCTTGATCCCTATCCCAGGTGATATTCAATAAGTTAAGAAAAATATGTTGAAAAGAAAAAAGTATATAAATGGCCTTTTTTTTAAGATCAACACCACTTCTTCCTTTAGCAGAACTCACTCATGCCATCTTTCACGATTTCAAAACCAACTTCGAGAATTTGGCACCACAATTTTAAATTGCTAGGAAAACAAACACAAAATATATAATAAAATCGGAACAAAATAATCTAATTTTAGTGATACTAGCTTCCGAATGTCAGGATTACTATATTACAACAGGGTTTTCAAAGGATGCCAGAAGTGAACTGACGTCAGCTTTTTTCCGGTTAAACCTGTACATGGTTGTACTTTATAGTTTTTTTATTTAACATAAGCCTAACAGACACAAGTATATACACCAATATCTAACTTCAACATCATATTTCCACCGTCTAGGATTTTGACCGTTGTATATAAAAAAAACAACAGAGCTGTTTAAAAGAATATAAGTAACTCCATGCTTTGTAGTGTATTGTGGAATGAATCCTCCTGCCTAGCCTCATTGCATCCCAAGTCCCCATTCCACAAAAGGTCCACAGCAGCAGCTCGTCCAATCAGACGCCGGTATATAGTGACAGGAAGTAGATATACAAAAGGAAGATGGGGTATATAAGAAGGGGCTTCTTGGTCTTGAACTCATCTCCCACGAGTAGCGATGCAGCACTGTACGCAGCCCAGAACACACCGAAAAGCTGCAGGGGTAAAGACACAAAGGCATTTGGGTTATGACATAACTACATCACCCCAATAGAAAAAAAACAAAGAAGAAGCTTGTCAGAGACAATTTTTAAGCATAAAACAATTACTCCACACTGGTCCACAATCTTCTTTAAGACTAATAGTACATAAAAACCAAGGAGGCAGGAATAAAAAACTGTTATGCAACTTTAGCCTGCTACGTTGTCTGAAAACCACTGCAATATCCAGGATCACACAACAGATGGCGCTGTCTCCATTATTTTATTTTATTTCCATTTTACATTTATATTGACATATACATTTAGTAACCATTGGATTGTTTAATGTTGACTGTCTAACAATATGAGGTATACACCCTATTGTTTAATGCCTAACAGTATAAGATATCCTATTGCACTACTTAGGTGCGTGTGATCTTAGAGGGCATGGGAACATTTTAGAAAAACCTGTGTGGCAAGGTGAGGAGCCAGAGGGACATACCTGCAACAAACCAAATGACTGCTTTCTCCCCTAGACCACTGCTGGTTCAACTATGTGCTCAGTACTACTTTTGCACAATAACTCCTTGATTACATGGTAACTTTGCTAACTAATTATTACACGGGTTAATGTTTACAGCAATTGTTTTTGGGATATATGTATATTAGGAATGTAATGGTATGAAAATTTAAGCTCAAAGTTATTAAGACAAAAATTATCCCGGTTTTCGGTATTATCGCGTTATTTAATACAATGCGCTACTACTTATACTGTATCATCTTACTGCCATTCTTGAAAAATATATAAATGCTCACTAAATGGAATATATTGAAAAGGTTTTTGGAAAAATATGAAATTGAGCGCCTGCTGTCCTCTACTCACTTTTATTACCGTGGCGACCACATCAAAGCTTCCGATGACCAGGAGCAGTGGAGATATGACGATAAGCGGGAGGAGTGAGTAGCCAATCACACCCAGGACCTGGCCGTAGGACACCTGGCAATGACAGAACACACAATCTGAGGCTAGGAGGCAGCAGAATAGCCTGGTGGTTAGGGTTAGGGTTAGTTGGTGGTCAGGGCATTGGACTCCCTGTCAAAAGATTGTCGGTTGGAAACTCAATGTCCACCGAATTCCACTAGGAATAATCCCTACTTACTCTTTAATGACGTGTACAATTACTGTAAGTCGTTTTGTGCCTGAAAAAAAATATTATTACACTGTTTATTTTCTATATGGAGCAATTGCAAAAAAAAAAAAATATTAATAATGACATGACACAGTAAGTAAAATATATCATCATTACGTTTCTTGTGGCTATGAAACTTACCTCTCCGCCAAGAACGCGGGCCAGAATGAAGACGGTAAGGGAGCCAAATATCCAAATGGTGATTATCCAAGACACCACCTTGAGGAACACCAGAGAGTAAGGGTCATAGGAGCCGCACTGGTTTTCAGAACACAAAACACAGGCTAGCTTACAGCGTAAATTCACTGTTAGCAATATTTATATAAATTATAAATTTAGTCTGGTATCCCATTTTAGCCGATCAGCAGAGAGAACCCCAGAAAGAAGCTTTCCTCTCTGCACAGACAGATTGAAAAACGTTTAATCATACAAGAATGAACGTTTTGTCCACTATTCGATTGTTCTGTAACACAATACCCAACTCGCTCTAAATTTGCCTTTTAACCTTATAAATGTGTCTTTATTAATGTGACTGAATGTATATTTGTTATCTAAATGAATGTAAAGGCAAGAGCAATGCGTGGCTCACCCTGAACTGTCCATAGATGGAGATCATGGAGAAGAGCAGCACTACGGCCAGAGGGCCCCAGAAGTCCGGGTTGTCCCTCACCACCTGCCGATTGAAACCCAAGGAGGGCATGGGCATCAGCACGCAGCGGATCTTGTAGAAAATGTCCTTCAGGTCGATGTCCAGCTCCTCCCTGGTTCGAAGGAAGACACATGTCTGAAGTTTAGTGAGAATTAAAAAATAAGATGTACTTTGTTCAACCCATACAGGAATTGCCCATATCACAGCAGAAAGTACAGGACAATAATAAGAAGTAACAATGTTTAAATGGGACCTTTTTTCTTCTTTATCTCATGTAGCATGTCTTTGAGACAATAGAAAATTAAGCGCTATAGAAATAAAATGTATTATTATTGTTATTAAAAATATACAGAAAATATGTATATATCCACAATAACAGTAGCAGAAATGAATGCAAACATCAACCGTTGAAGAAGGCATTATAAACTGTTTATGAATCTTTTGACTTCATACATCGCTTTGAGGAATAGCAATGATCAGAATTGGATGTTAAATCCGTGTTTGGAAATCGATCAATTTTGTGTTTGTTCTGTGGGCTTGAACTGTGTGTTTTATGACTCACAGGAGAGGCTTGGTGTCTTCGCTCTCCTCCTCCTCAATCTCCAGAAGCCACCCATAGCCACGTTGTCTCAGGAAGGTGGTGGCGTAGGGGTCCTTCCCAGCATCGCTGCCTAGGTTCAGCTTGACATCCGGGGCGTCGATGGTGCCGCTGAGTTCTAGGGCTGATGGGAATGACATGAACGTTTTATAACGTTTGCATGGGATTAACATTTTGGCCAATAACACTGAAACACTAAAATGACAGTTATCGCCAGACATAAAATGCCATCAGCAAAAACGTTGTGTAAAAGGTATCAAAACATATCCAACCACTTTCTTTAAAACCACAGCCTAATCCTTACCCTGTTTGTTAATTAAAAGTAAAAACACATGATAAACACGTCGATAAAAAATACGTTATACAGTTTTATTGCCAGGTAAATTTCGTATAATTCTTTCTGATTTTGATATTACTAAACGTAATTTTTACTGTAAAAAATAAAAAGAAGATAATTTTCATCAACCAAGCCAACGCTTGTATGTAGGATATAGTTATATCGTTTTTTTTCGTTTCAAACACTCATCTTCACTGGGTACAAAGAATGAGGATCTAGTTTTTATTCCATATTATCTTGTAGACGCTGTGCATTCATGGAGCGATGAAAACCAAAACAACTCACAATCCCATACCTTTAAATACGCCGACAACGATAACAGCAATAGCAATAACCATGATCATAATAACAACAACAACAACAACCATGTAGCTGATGTATGAGGCCTGCTAGCCAGAGCTGTGAAGTTACCTTCAGCTTCTGTGGACGAGACGAACGTGAAGTCTCCATTGGTGGGAGAGAAACTGCATGGTTGACGCCTAAAGTCCTACAAAAATAACATCTAAATGAGCGGCTGTCTATGATTCAATAGAATAGTGCGGTGGTAAGACTGTCAACGGCTCTGATTTTCTCGCTGAAAGTTAAAACTAGTCCATTTTGTTTTTGTCTGGGCTGTGTTGTAGGAAGCAGGAAGTGAGAATCGGTAAAGGAGACACGTCAAATCCCAACACGACACACTGGGAGAGGCCGCGTCATCTAGCGGAGGGAGAGGGGAGCTGCAGGAATGATGAACATAACACAAACACAGCGTAGGACACGGTGTATGGATTCAGAAAATGACAGTAGACATTTACAGACATTATAAGAAAGGTGGGCCATTAACGAAACGTTGTCACATGCACATTACCCCGTGTTCGACTAAGTCCCGCCTCTTCATTCTTCCAATAGGCTAGTGAGAAAAATCCTGGACCAATGGGAACCGCTGACGACATTGTTGCGTTTTTACCGCTAAAAATGAATGTGTACGCGCATTGTAGTCTGACGGTGGGATGAGTTTTATACAGCAAATATAACATTAAAACACAGGTAAGCGTCGTTTTAAATAGACTACATCTGTAGCAATGCTTTATTTACGTAGAGACTGCATTGTTTCGTTATATCTGACACGAACAAGCTGCAAATAACTGCAAGCAGTTGGGAACTGTGTCGGCGTCACATTGCAATGATACTTGACAAATCCAACAGAATAGCCGTTTAATTAAGTGAATTCATCGACTTAATCAAATGACCAATAACCTTTTCTCATCCACTTCTTTCATGTGCAATCGTGCTGTTGGGTGCAGTTGTTTTCTTTTGCGAGTTTAAAAGCTGTTGGTCGTCGATGCTTTTTCGTCGTTGACGGTTCTTAAAGCTGGTGACGTGTGGGTCAAACTAGCACAACATGAATTACATTAAAATGACCAAGAACTGGGTCTTCTGTTCGATAGCATGGTACACAGACTTGTGAGACAGACGACATACCAGTAAAAGTTACCAGACAAGAAACGCAAATACTCGTGTCCAAGTCTAATCTAAAGATGTGGCAGAAGGTCTACAAAGTGGTTAAAACCCGTTTATATACTAAAGCAACCCACTGAAGTCACAATAAGACCCGTTACTGCGTTACTGTGTCAGCTAGGGATCCCATTGAAAGCAGTGAGGTGTTGCCATGTGTCTATGTGCTTTATTTTCCCTGCGTAATGTTGACTATCCCTCTCCCCTCAGAGATCCAAACTATCTTCCAGACCAGAGTTGGAGAACCAGCCGTCGATATGGGAATCCAGGGTCTGCTCCAGTTCCTCAAAGATGCTTCGGAGCCCGTTCATGTGAAGAAGTACCGAGGGCAGACAGTGGCCGTGGACACCTACTGCTGGCTGCACAAAGGGGCTTTCTCATGTGCTGAAAAGCTGGCCAAAGGAGAACCAACAGATCAGTATGTTTACCTTTTTTTTATTACTTAAGGTATGTTATTATAGTTCAGGGGTTTCCTTTGGATTCCTATATCTGCCTTTTGATTATTCATCAATGGAGTGATATTTTCACATCCCCAGGTACGTCACATACTGTATGAAATTTGTGGACATGCTCCTGTCGTTTGACGTGAGACCAATTCTGGTGTTCGACGGATGCAACCTACCGTCAAAGAGAGAGGTGGAGAAGTCTCGTAGAGAGTAAGTTATTAACTAATTCGTCTTTTTATGTGCGAATCAATCGACTTAAAATGGAAAAAAACTAATAAAATAAGTATTGCTTTGTTTTTAATTTAGAATAATGATGCCTTTTTAAGACTGGTTTCTGTTTGGATACTGAAATGCAGGTAATGGTCGCGTTATGAGCAGTTAGGGGTTAGACAGAGAAGACAGAGGCTTGTAGAGGTTGGATAGTGAATACAGAGATGAGTCATTAAGAAGCAGCTAGACTTTAGGCAGTGTATACCGGAATGAGTTGGACAGTGAATAGTGACAAGCTGGTGTTAGACAGTGAATCAAAGAGACAGGTCGGGGTTAGACAGTGATTGTATTGTTGTTGGTCCAGGCGCAGACAGGCTAACCTCCAGAAGGGGAAGCAGCTGCTACGTGAGGGGAAGCTCTCCGAAGCAAGGGACTGCTTCACAAAGTCTGTCAACGTCACGCCCTCCATGGCCCATGATGTCATCAAGGTCAGCACAAAGCCACCATCTAACTGTTGTACCAATGATCAGAGCGAATGTAAAGGTCAACATTATGGACATGTGTGGTAAACATTATTGACCGTATTATGCTCTGTAACATTATGACATCCATGCTTAATGTCTCTTGTTGTCTTTGTTCCCCCTAGGCTGCCAGGGCTAGGGGGGTGGACTGTGTGGTGGCTCCCTACGAGGCGGACGCCCAGCTGGCCTTCCTCAGCAAGGTGGGCCTGGCCCAGGCCATCATCACAGAGGACTCTGACCTGCTGGCCTTCGGTTGCAAAAAGGTCTGCTTCACTCCCCTGTCCTAGCTCTCATCTCCACTCCCCTCTCCCCGTCGCTCCCTCCTTCTCTCCGACCTACCTCTCCCCCGTCAGTCTTTCACCGAGTTTGGGCATCGACCCATGCTGAGGTGGATGTTAGGTGCACTTGGTTGATGTGCATGGTGCTGCAGCTGTGCGAGGGTGAAGAGAGTTGTCTGTGTGATCAGTGATTCCAGTCGTCCTCGGGTGCATTTATTCCAACGATGCCGACAACTTCACAAATGATCAAATAGCGTTGTTCTCCGCAATTTGTAGCCACCCCACCGTCTGGGTTTCATAATAATGTTGCTTCGCTTTGGCACCTTCTAATTTGTAGGCTTCCCACTATTAATAAGCCACTTGTGTTTCTTTCTCTCTTCATTTATATCATACGTTTGTTATACTTCTATAATAAAACAATAATTTGTCTGTCTTTTTCGGCAGTATTTCTCAAATGACAATATTACTATGAAGGTGGGTGCATTAGGCACCAACCATTATAGCACTTATGATATGCGTTTTTAAATTAATAATATGAGTATTTGTGGAGTTAGTAATCCAGCGGTTGTGCCGGGCTACTGCTGGATGCCTTTAGGGAGTAACACTGCCCTCCTTCCTCACCCCTCTGCCCCCCTCAACCTCCCCCTTCCCCCCCCTTTCTCCTCCTCTTTAGAGTCCACGTTAGCTTGGCTGTCATGTTCAGGATCTCCCTGGTTAGACTCATAATACCAGGGTGTTGGTCGGTTTAGATGTTAAGTTTACAGTTTATGTTGTCCTTCATTACTTTATAAAAGTAAACCTATCTCCTATTGGCCGTGTGGTATTGTGTGGGAAATGATGGGGTAAAAATACATTCCCTGAATTGCTTTCCATAAAAGCTTCTCACTTCCCCTTCCTATTCATTTGCACACTTTTGGTTGGTTGGTTTTCATTGAGCTGAAACAAGGAAAGAAAGCCAAGAGATGTCTTTCTTCTCACAATGTCCAACCAAAGAGCATGTTACTGTGTGTTTCTATTCACCATGTCCAACCAGAGAGCATGTTACTGTGTGTTTCTATTCACCATGTCCAACCAGACATTATGTTACTGTGTGTTTCTACTCACCATGTCCAACCAGAGAGCATGTTACTGTGTGTTTCTATTCACCATGTCCAACCAAAGAGCATGTTAACTGTGTTCGGTTCTATGGACGATTTCCAACTCAAAGAGCCTGTAACTGTTGTCAGGTTTTATTCAACCATGGTCAACCAGACAACGGCTGGAGACTGCGTGTTTCTACTCACCATGTCCAACCAGAGAGCATGTTACTGTGTGTTTCTATTCACCATGTCAAAGACCATGTAACTCCTTCAGGTTCTGTGGACGATTTCCAACTAAAGAGCCTGTAACTGCTTATCAGGTTTTGTTGAAGATGGACAAGGAGGGCAACGGGCTGGAGATTGACCAGGCCCACTTGGGTCGCTGTCGCTCCCTGGGGGGTGTGTTTACGGAGGAGAAGTTCCGCTACATGTGCATCCTGTCTGGCTGTGACTACCTGGCCTCGCTCTACGGCATCGGCCTGGGAAAGGCCTGCAAGCTGCTCAAGATGGCCAACAACCCTGACATACTCGCGGTGAGAAGTAGGATGTTTTTCCAGGGTGAGGTGTGTGTGTGTGGGTGGGTGTGTGTGTGTGTGTGTGTGAAGGTGTGTGTGTGTGATGTGTGTGTATGTGTATAGTGTGAGTAGGTTGATATTGATGTGTGCATGGTGGGCACGTGGCAATATGAGGTAGAATAAGAGTGTGTGTGTGTGTATGTGTGTGTCAGTGTGTGTGTGTGTGTGTGTGTGTGTGTGTGTGTGTGTGTGTGTGTGTGAAGGTCACTATATTGATGTGCCATGTGCACATCAATATAGTTAAATAAAGAGGTTGATATGCGTGTTCACGGTGCGTGTGTTGGACTTTATACTAGTAACTATATACTAGTAACCAACAATATAATGTTAACAATATATTGTTAATTACTGTTACTACCGGTATATACTAATCACATGCTAAAGCGGAATACAATGTGTGCGTTATGTGCTGTTAATGAAGGCTGTTGAAAGTTGTGCACACATCTGGTCACAGCTGTGCAACATGCAACCTAATCGGTGTAAAAACAGTGCTCCTTGGCCGTGACAACATCCTCTTTAGTTTCCAGCTGGCTCGCGGAGTTCATATACTGCAACTATAATAGGCTTTACCATTCAAAAAAACAACTTTTTCATGGTGAGCGCTAAATACTCTTCATTCAATAACTATCAAAAACTATACTATTAACTATTTACTGCATGCATATTGATTGAACAAGTGCTTATTAATGAACCTATAAAGAGGTTTAGAGAGAAACTGAATGCAGTAGCTCTGCCTCCAAAATAGGATGACATTCCCTGCTGGATCAGATTCCCCAATGGAGGTCAATTTTCTCCATTAAAATCATTCCAATTCCACTGCAGATGGCCACTAAAAAAGCTGATGGGGAAACATGATACATGCCCCAACATAATGGAAAGACTTTGTTCAATTCTTGAAAGGATTACTTAAACTACTGATTGAACAAAGTTAGGCTAGGACGTTTGACCCTTACAAAAGGATCACCCATCCCGGCATGCCTCTGAATGCGGTCGGCTCGCACGAGACACAGAATTCTTATTTTGGGCCAGAATGAAAAGGCAGAAGCGAATGAGAATGAAAAGGCAGTGCGCTCGGACCCTATATAGGATCCAGGGCATGAACCCGGTTCTGTTCCCCCAGGTGATCCGGAAGATGGGCCAGTACCTGAAGATGAGCGTGACCGTACCCGAGGAGTACCTGCAGGGCTTCACCAAGGCTGACAACACCTTCCTCTACCAGCTGGTGTTCGACCCGCTCCGACGCAAGTTGGTGCCTCTCAACCCCTACCCAGAGCACCTGGACCCCAGCACCCTCAGCTACGCTGGCCTGTATCCTTCTGTCTGACTGTCTGCCCTATTATGCAAAGTAACAGTGTCATGAAAGGCAGTCACTCGCACAACATTCTCTACACTCTAATATCAAAGTATGTTAATTCACTATAGGGTAATTACAATAAGAGGCGTGGGAAAAAAAACATAGCAATACAATACATTGAAAAAGATCTAGATCTAGATCTAGATCCAAATTGTTATGAAATACGATGGTGCGTTCCAGAAGTCTGCAGGGACATGGAGCACCTGTAGGTGGTGCTGTAACAGCAGCGACTAAAAAACACAGAATATGAATCAGAGTTGTGAGGCAAATGAATTAATACCTGATATTAACAAATTAATTTTTGGGGAAGCGTTGCACTTGACATTGTGAACCCAGGAACAAAGGGGACGAGAAAGGGTACCAGATGGCACTGGGGAACCTGGACATCCACACCATGGAGAAGATTGACAACTTCAACCCGGACAAAGTCACTCTGCCGGTAGGGTACCCAGAACCCATCCTTCTGAGCACAACGTTAAAGATGAGCTACAATGCCGCGATCAACTAAACCGGGGTGTCAAACTCATTTTGATTCAGGGGCCACATACATCCCATCTGATCTCAAGTGGGCCGGACCAGTAAAATAATGGCAAAATAACCTACCTCAACTCCAAATCTTTAGCTTTGTTTTTCAGTACTATGCTTTATCATTCAGCCTACATTTGTAGCCTACATAATCACGGATTACTAAGGATCTATATTAGCACAACACATTTATTCACAGATAGGCCAATGGAATTGAAATAAAATGCATTTCACATTCATTAACAACGGGTTTATTTTTATAGAGTTGAGTGAATACATTTTTACATCTGAACACCTGAACCAACTCACCACACTAAACAAACTCAAGTGGGAGCTATGAAGAAAGCTATCATACTGCCTTGAAAATGTAAATGTGCACATATAAATAAAATAAACAAACATAAAAGTTATAGCTTGACTGTAAATGGCGAGCAAACAAAACGGCAAATTCCTTCTCTAGTTCACTGATGACCTGAAACCTCCACTCGAACTCCTGCAGCAATCCTGTTATCTTGTCGTTGTATTGATCCATATCAGCATTACATACGGTCACACGCACAGCTGTACGACATGGGAAATGGGTTGTTTCACAGTTAGTTAGCTGCGTCTCCCAGAGTGACAGTTTTAACTTCAATGCGCGTATGCTGTCGTTATATACTGAGTTAAGATACTGTTATTAGGTTATTTAGGTGCTGTGTAGTGTCCAACATGAAAGGCAAGATCCTGCACCCACTGCGGACATTTAAGTTCCTTGGCTGGGCTACCATTTTTTTCCTTTTCACTGTCCAATTTCCTCTCGTAGCTTAAAGAAACGCTTGAGCACGGCACCTCGGCTTAACCACCTTACTTCAGTGTGGTATGGTAGGCCAGCCTGAATGTCATTATCTCTGAGAAAAATGTCAAACTGACGGTGATTCAGACCTCGCGGCTCTGATGAAATTTACAGTTTTTAAAATCACACTCATAACATGATCCAATTTTAGTTTTGCAACACAACCCTTCTTGATGCAAAATACAGCGAAATGCCCAAAAAATATTCTCCCCCATTTGCGACATTTTGTCGCAACGCCTGCCTTTCTCCCGACCATTGATGGTGCGCTGTCTGTAGCCAGGCTGATGGCACGGGACCAGTCCACTCTAACCTTGTCCAGCGCTCCAACGAGAGAGCTGAATATGTCATTCGCTGTTGTAGTGTCCTGATATTGTTCTTTATGATGAGTCTCATAATGGCTCTGAATATATTCCTTGAGCACTGAAACTTGCTGATCACATACCAAGCACACTGTTTTTGTATTCACCTCTGTGAATAAATAATTCTCAGTCCATTTTTCCTGGAAAACTCTTTGTTGATTTTAACACCCGTCTACCGCTAAGGAAAAACGTTTATTTCGCCAACTTTGTGTCCGGTTCACTACAGTTCAATCCTTCACACAGAAGTACTACTTTTTCGTACTACTACTTCTTAAATTGTGATAGTTTGCTCTGACTGTCCTCAGCCTGATCTGTATGTCCCCTCAGACCAAACCTCCTGCTACATGACTAGTAATAAACAGTACCTGCCAACCCCTCCCGCACACAGACGGTGAAACCTCGGAGCCGTTGCTGGAAGGACACCGTCGCTCCGGCCCGGCGTGGTGGCGCTTCTGCTAGCATCTGGAGCCGGGGATACACCGCTGGATGCACCGTCAACAACGCCAGCCTGGGGAAGAAGGAGGAGGAGGAGGAGGAGGAGGAGCGACCCACACCCCCCTCCACCAGGGGGAAGGAGAGGGTGGTGGGGCTCCAGGGGCTGCGTTTGCCCAGCAAGCAGCCGGGGGTGAAGAGGCCCAGAGAGGGTGAGTCCTCCCTCCGCCTGCCCCCTCTGGGTTGTTGTAGCGTCTCTTTTGTAGAGGTGAGCCACTCTGGTTCTGTATGTAGGCATGTGGTAGTAGTCACAACGACTTTAATGTGGACCAAACATTACTGTTTACTACCTGAAAGTTATTTAAGCAGAGCGCTTTATCCTAAGTGATTTGTGTTGGATGCGGATGCATGTCATTTAGGTAGGTCTATTTAAAGGATGCCCCATTGCCATCATGAATTAAATGTAGGTTTGTTAATAACAACCTTACTCATCTTTAATGATATTGATTATAATGGGATGCCGGGAGGAATGCCCTGCTCGCCTCGTATAACCCACTATGAACACTGTCTCATCACTAATCACTAAACACCCACCTCCCCGTCTCCCAGACTCCAGCCTGTCGGACCAGGACGTGCTGCGGCTATACACGGGCTCCTCTGGTCTGAAGAGGGCCCGTTCTGAGGAGCAGGACCAGGAGGAAAAGCCCTCCCTTCCCAGGCCACCAGGGGGCGGTAGCAGCGTGGCGCCCCGGCCTCGCAACCGCTTCGCCACCCTGTTGCAGAGGAGAAACCAGGGAGGGGAGGGGGACGGCCAGGCCACGCGCAGCAGGTAGGAACCAGGGAGGGGAGGGGGACGGCCATTGTTTTGTGTCCCATGACAGACATTAATAATTTCTAAAACAAAAAAAAATCTTTCACATGATTCATATTTCCGATCAACCTTTTAAATAGCGCTGCATCCGTTGTGTGTGTGTGTTTTCACACCTCAGCCCTGTGGTTGATACCTGCTGAACACATGACCCCTCCCTTCCCTTCAGGTTCTTCAGCGCGTCCTGCGAGGGCCCTGCTTTGAGCACCAGAGATGATGTAAACGATGATACGGCGTCTCCCCCGGACACGCGGGAAGAGAACGCCCTCAGCCGCGCCGAAGATGATGGGGAAAGTGACAGCCCCGAAGCACCCTCCATAGAGACCCCCAGCCCTACCGCGTCCACTAGCCCTACTCCTACCTCCTCCACCCCTACCACGACCTCCAGCTCCCCTATCACCTCCACCTCTCCGAGACCTGCCAGCCAGGGCCTCGGGGTGTTCCGCTGGTCGGTCCTCTCCCAGCCCCCCCCCACCGCCGCCGCCACCCACTCCACCTCCTCCTCAATCAAACCATCAGCCGCCCCCGGCCCCGTGGTGTCAGGCATCGCTGCGCTCCAGCGGTACCGCCGCCAAACGCAGAGTGTCTCCGGGGGCTCCAGACCCCCGCCAGCAGAGTCCCCCGCCCCCCAGGTGGTCGACCTAGTGGACGACTCCCCGCCGGCCTCCCCGCCCTCCCAGGACAGCGCTTACTGCTCCCAGTCGCCGCCCTGTGACCTCACTTCCTTTGAGGCCAGAGGGATTGCCTGACGCGACCGGTTCGGCGGCCTCCTACCTCTTGTCGCCATGCCACAAAGACGTCGCTGTGAGTAAACAAGCGGTCACCATGTTCCACACCCGGCCTTAAAAGGAGCCCCTCCTTTTAAGGCCGGGCTCTATACGATACCAATATGAGCATCAGAGGAAAATTGTTAAAGTGGGGGTAGCGCTGTCTGATGAGATTGTCTCTCTTGCAGGAAGCGGACCGAGGACCCCCACGCGTTCCACAGGACCCCAAGAGACCCCTGGTGGTTCGATCACTGGTAGGCTGCATCACCCCACCCTGCCCCAGTTGTACCATATTCCTTCCAGTGAGGATGTTGAGGTCCACCTGATGACTCAACTGCATCGCTCTGTCATGCTGCAATTGCTTTAAATATGGATCCCAATTTATTATTTTTCTGTCTTCCCCGCCATCCCATGGTTCCCTCTCTTCTCTCCCTCTCTCATCACTCAATCCAGGTTGCCGGGTTGCCTCGCTCCAGGCACAGTAACCAGGGGGCGGAGCCTCGCCAGCTAAGCTCCGCCCAATGGGCCCAGCCCGGGCAAGCGGTCTGAGGAGGAGGCCTTCTGGCTCCCAGGGGCCCCTCGGCAAGAAGCCCCTGACCAACAATGAGAACAACTGCCCCGGGATGCAGGCCACCATTAGCAGCCTCTGGAAGAACTTTGGATTTAAAAGGTAGACATTCCTCTAAAAAGGTAGAACACTTCCACTCTCACACACACACACACACACACACACACACACACACACACACACACACACACACACACACACACACACACACACACAACACACACCACCACACACACACACACACACACACACACACACACATCATAACAATTACACAAACAGCACACAACACACACACATGTGCAATCCTACATTGTAGTTAGTTAATTCTGCGGTGGTGACATTCAGCACACTGGCGTCTTATCTGAACCTGTGAAACTGAATATGTGGCGTGGGTTTCTGACAGTGTGTGGGGGGGGGGGGGGTCTGGTCTGTGGGTGCGCAGAGGAGAAATAAACCTACTGTGGTGAACAACATCTCTAATGTTCTGTGCTCCGGAAATAACATTTAGGTTTTCCTCTCTAGTGCCGATCATAAATTCACCCCCCCCCCCCCCCCCGCGCGCGCTTTTCCACCGTGGTCGTAATCCCGTCGCCAACAGCTTTCAGCGGCATCACTTCCTTTGGCACCACTGCCTGTCTGACTAAAACCCCATTGTCCCGTGGTGCGTCTCGAGTGGAGGTCTTGAAGAGAACCCCTAAGAGCCCCCCCGTTTGTCTGCTTGCAGAGAGCACCAGAAGCTGAGCCCCAGCCCCAGAGGACCCCCCATGTCCCCCGTGAAGGACAACCTCCCTGGCGCCGCAGGGCTCTAGGACGGAAAATCAGCGCCCCGTGACAAGCAGCCCTTCAGTTTTTTTTTTATCTTTTCACACCGCAGTGCGGAGCATCTGGTGATGTGCGTGTAGATTGTCCACATACCGTGTATGTACATGAAGCTAAGGCGGCGCACTGCTGCTGAATGCTATGCTTTTTTCTTTTCTTTTTTTAAATAAAAGCAAACTGTTTAGAAAAAGGTGTTGTTTTTTTTTAATGCCTTCTGGGTCTTGGAGGAGGCTTTAGGCTTTAGGCAGCATTGCAGCGGCACAGTTCAAAGCAGAGCGGTAGCGAGGGTTTCACAACCAAAATTCATATTTTACATGTTACTCATCGCGCGAAGCCGAAGAATGCATCCTATTCATCATCAAGACATTCTTTTCAGCTAGTTTGAACTGCTTTGTCTTGCGCAGGACATTTGCCAGGGTCGTTTCGTTAAGTGTGAGGTGGAAAGAAATCAGAAAGGAGCACCTTGTAAGCAAATCTCAGTTGATCCTTTATCCATTATCGTGCAGGGATGCCAAACCTTTCGGGTTACTTGGCCTACATTTCGAGAAACCCAAGGGAAAATTTGCTTGAATTTAAGTCGCGTTCTAATCTTGACAATAAAGTTGTTTAACATTGAACTGATCTCACTTATTTCCAGAATGTCATGTTTGTAGAGAAACAACATGAACACTGCTGTGCCCGTCAATGCACCATCATGCATGTCTGTGTGTCTGTCAACCGCTCAGTAAATATTCGCTTGTGTTTTGATCTTTGTGTACCAGCTGGGAAATACTGGAGATTGACAACACTATCGGGCCTTGTTCACCTAGTGGCCGTCCTGGTTCTAAACGCTGGCTTGTGTGGAGGAACTGAATGTGGAATTGCACATTCCACAGTTCAGTTACCCCACCCAGCTGGCGTATAGAACCAAGATGGCTGAAGATAGGGGAATAACGCTCGTACCCCTCGGAAGATTCTACTGCAACAACCCATCACAGTCAGACTAGGATGAGTTCTCTGAAAATTACAAAATAACAAACCCACATTGTGGTTGAATTGGGCAACACTATCTGTGGCTGATAACACTATCTCAATGGAATAGTGTTTTTTAACCAAGATGAATGTGCATGTGTCGTGTCAAAGGCATCTCTACAAGGATGTTGATAGAAACTTGTCAGAATGCCGATGGACTGCATTCCCTTCGTAATCTTGATAACCCTATTGCACAACTGTGACAACGTACATAAGTCTGCAAGGCATGGCTAGGGCCACCATCTTAACATGTATCCTCTTCCCTTAAACATTCATACACAAATTGGATTGAACTCTCGTAGTTTATCGTTCCCAGTTCTGAGTGCAGCAGAACATCAACCTTAAACACTCAGGGCCGTCATGTAGCTGAGGCCTATTGGGATGGCATTTTGGCCAGTCCTATTCAGCCATGAATGAATAAATAGTACTTCTCCAGTCTGTTACCAACATATCAAAGGTTATTATTGTTTTTTCTTACACTTCTCTGAACATGTATATGTGCACGTTCTTCACCCAGCACGGCGCCCTGGAGTGAACATGCATACAGGCCTGCGCATTCTCCAGATTCTTGTCCTCCTGTTAACGGGGAGATTCTTGGCAGATATGGCGACGTCGCAATAACCGGCTTGACCATGTCTCCCAATTCACCCCCATCGTCAGTCATACATAAATCACACACACACACACAACACATACCGAGAATAACCACATCCCTTCGCCCTTTAACACTGAGCCTTCGCGTCTTTGAGGGAGTAGAATTTGTTTTTGAACAGAGAGACAAGGCAGGAGTGAGCTGATGCAGGGTAATTGCCAAGCGTCAGAACACTCAATTACAAAACTATTGTTACATTGTTTGTGTGTGTGTGCACGTGCAGCTGTTACTGAATGTGTGTGTGTGTGTGTGTGTGTGTGTGTGTGTGTGTGTGTGACGTGTGTGCACATGTGAGTGAGCGCGTGCATGGGTGTGGTCTGGTGCGTGCCTGTGTGTGTGTGTGTGTGTGTGTGTGTGTGTGTGTGTGGAGCCCACCTGACACCATTCCTAAGCCTTCATTAAACAGTACAAGTTTAGGCCTGAAATCAAGACAGTGGATGGAAACATGAATCGGGTAGCTCATCCCTTTTTTCGTTCACGTCTGATTCTTGAACAAGTCTCGCCTCAAGGCCAAAAAACACACTTGGTCCAAACTTTGAACATGTAGCAACGAATACATATTACCCACCCAGTGTCATTTTCACTTGCATACATAAAGTATTTTTTCTGCAGATTAGTTGGGAAAATTCCCAAATGACTCTAGTTCTTTAGAACTATTTATGTAAATTGAAAAAAGGAGACAGAAAGATAGGTTTAGGTTATAGGTTTAAAAACCTATATTATTGTGATGTTGAATTTCCTTAACTAGTTTTCATCGGTCACAAGGATGGAAAAAACATGGATGTTTTTAAGCACAGAAGAATATGTTAATGCTCGCAGACATGCCTTTGCAAGACTCCCAGAAATGTTGCCCTGTAAAACTCCTTTCTGAGTTCCTGACATAGTAGAAACATAGTTATATTGTTTCAATAGGCATTGTTATTACGTACTCAAGGTTATTACGTGACTCAGAAAACCTTGACAGGGGGTTAAAGTTGAAGCAGTGTAAGGTAGGTAAAGAAACTGTACACACGTGAAGACTCTGGCTGGACACTGTCATGTCGGTCACCTCACTACGATCACCTGTTGCAGGGGAAAAGAGTGACTGTCGTTGGTTCGTACATGGCAAACAGCAGCTTGCAATACCCATCTTATAGACTAGGGGGCGCTCCAGAGAACGTGACATCTTAAACAAGTTCTAAAACTGATGATAGATTTGAAGGTGATGCTGTGTAACAATTCTGTAAATATAACGAGATGATCAATCAAGTTCCTAGGTAGCAGCTGCACATCTATGAGGGCAGGTGAGGTCATGCATCGTTTACTAACTAGAGGCCAGGTAAATTATTATTAATTCTTAAATGCTTAATTCAGGCTACAGACAGGCCTTCACAAAGATAGACCAAACCAAATGAAATACATCTTGACCAAAGGGCACTTGGACCTCCTGGGGTGAAGGCGCGGGTTCATGGCTCCCTCAGACACCCCCTTTTCCCGGTTCTGGGCCTCATAGACAGCCAATGGCTCACAACAAGCTGTCATGTTCTGTATGTTAAAATTTAAATAACACTTTGTCAAAATGGATAATAATAGGTTTAATAAGGATAATAATAATAATTATCACTAGTCCGACTAAGAAAATAGCTTACAGCGGATAGTGGGAGACTTTAATTCTTTAATTCAATTTCATTCTAATTCTAAAGTTGACTGTGTCAACTGTATGTGTGTGTGTGTGTGTGTGGTGACTGCAGGCTGGAGTGAGTTTAGTACAAAATAAGGTCTGACACGACAAAGACACACAGTTGATCGCATTCTTGTGTCCCACATCAAATGTTGAACAAAGGCGATTAATAAATATTTCGGATAGTAAACAAAATAATAATGCAATAAATTCGTTCTGCTTGGCTTGGTTCGGCTCAGATTCTGGCATGACAAAGAAGGTATTCACGGGGGATCTGGCTGACAAAGGAAGCTGAAATGCAAATTGAGTAGGCCTACAGGGCTGGAAGGACATCTGTATTCACTGAAACCACCTACAACCACTGCTAAAGATGAGTAACTGCCATAACCTAAATACCATGCGACACTCCCACAGAAATATGTTTCCTGTCGTCTTTGTTAAAGTATATATATACAAGGTGTTTGTCATTGTAGCTTCATGACCACACTTTTGCATCTTTGCATTGGACACCAATGATTGCCAACATTCTTGCATCTTATCGTTGTGTCCACCAAGATCGCAATATAGGCATACACGCCTCACTGCCTGATATTACGCTTGCTCCATGGATCAACACAAATCCATGTAAACAACGCTTTTCACATTTAGAGTCCTCGCCGTTTACGACGAGAAAGTGTCCCTTAACATATCAGTCCTATCTTGAGCATCCCTCGCAGATCCTTACATAAACACAATCCCTGACATGAATGAAACGCTCTTCGAGCAAGGGTTTGGTGATGTCACCTGATAGGAAGAGAAGGACACAGGAAGCTATCTGGCTGATGACTCTGGTCGGGTGTCCGAGCCGTACCCATGCAAGCCAGGGCGGAACTGCATTTACATGCGAATGTGGAGAGGAATCCAGATTGACAGTGTAGTGCAATGTTAAGCAGCTGGTTTGGTGTGCCTCTGAGATACACGGTCACGGTATATGTAGTGTCCTGAGATGAATCAATACATGATCATTATAAAATATTGATCCCATTGACTGGTAGGCTGCCAGTTTCACTTCCAAACAGTTATTGTTTCATAGACATTAAGCTGTAATTCATAACTGAGGAAGATAACAGCTATTTGATTCCTAAAGTGCAACTCTTAAACAATGTATACTTCTTGATAGCTATGTTTATTATTCCTGTTTTTTCAGGCCTTTTAATGGGCCTTTATAGGCTCAAACTAACAAGTGTCGACTTTTTTTTGTTATACAAGGTTGATTCAATGAGACGTAAAATAACATGTTGTATAAATAAACATGATTGAACGCTGATTATGGTTCAATCATGTTCAATCATGTGGTCATTGGGAGTATAATTGGGATTATCATCAGTATCTCTTTATGTATATACCTATTATTTTTGTCAAAGACTTAGAAAGGTAGTCATTGCATGTGGCTGCAATGCATTGGCATTGCTCATCAATTCGATCCTTACCTGACAACACCCATTGACAGGCAGGTTGATACGTGGCTTATAGAGTCACATTGTATCGCAATGCAACATTGACTTTGTTTTAATGTCTGAGAAGGGTTGGGGAGTGATTCATTAGGAACAATAGAGTAGTTAACTATTCAGTCCTCCACATTGGCTGACAGTCGCCATGGTGATCACGGTTCTGCCGAATTGTTTCCTGGTGATGCCAACAACGTGTGTTTATGAGGACTGTGGCAAGTCTAAGAAGACTAAGGTGTGTTTATGAAGTGTGAAATAATCAATTTCTTTGTTACATGTGTTTATGAAGACTGAGTGTGTTTATCAAGACTGAGTGTGCTAATGAAGAATGGGTGTGTTCCTGAAGACTGGATGTGTTTAAAGGCTGGTATACAGACTGAGTTTTTTAATGAAGACTGTGTGTTTTTGAAACCTGGTTGTGTTTATCAGGACTAAGGTAGGTTTATGAAGGATCGCAGATCGATCTGTGTTTTTGTGCCCCTCTTGTATATTTCAAAGTGACAGCACCTGCAACTTGCCTCTGTTGGTTCCATTTTTGTATGTTTGATGAGTATTCAAACCTGCACTTTGTAACTCTTCCACAGCAGACATGGCTCGTAGGGATTGTCTCTCTTGATAGATGTCTGTGGGAAAAGGCCAGAAAAACTAAATTGTAACCAAAGTGGTGCCGAGTCAGTTGGTGCAAGGCCTTTGTGGTGTGTGCCTCACTCTCAGGCTCCCCTGTCTCTTCTCTTCCTTCCCCTCTCTCTCTCTTTCTCCCTACCTCTGACTTTCTATCGCTCTCTCCCTGTATCGCTCTCATTCTAGGAAAGTATCGGTCACCAAGCCCACAGCGCTGCACTGCCTGCCTCTCTGCAATCGAGTTCCACATGTTTGTGTGTGGTTGAGTGTGTGGTACCAAATACCTAGTTTTGTAGCATGAGAGTGCATGTGTGTTTGTGTGCATGTGTGAGTGGGTGGCTGTGTGTGTGTGTGAGAGAACTATATGTGTGTGTGTGTGTGTGTGTGTGTGTGTGTGTGTGTGTGTGTGTGTGTGTGTGTGTGTGTGTGTGTGTGTGTGTGTGTGTGTGTGTGTGTGTGTGTGTGTGTGTGTGAGAGTGAGAGCTATGTGATCTGTGTGTGTGGTGTGTGTGTGTGTGTGTGTGTTGTGTGTGTTGTGTGTGTGTGTGTGTGTGTGTGTGTGTGTGTGTGTGTGTGTGTGTGTGTGTGTGTGTGTGAGGGGCGGTCCTCATGCAGCCCAACCTGTTCTCCAGGCTCCTGAGGTGACAGTATGACACTTCGTCCTCCTCCACAAAACTAGCTGTCACATCCCCTTGTGGAATCAAAACTAGCTGGACCTCACAACAACCTGGTCCTTACACCTACCTGGACTTCACAGCTACCTGGTCCTCACACCTACCTGTTCTCAGAGCCACCCGTAAGCTGGACTACCATACCTGCACCCTCAACAAAGTGAGTCTCTCTCTCTCTCTCTCTCTCTCTCTCTCTCTCTCTCTCTCTCTCTCTCTCTCTCTCTCTCTCTCTCTCTCTCTCTCTCTCTCTCTCTCTCTCTCTCTCTCTCTCTCTCTCTCTCTCTCTCTCTCCTCTCTCTCTCTCTCTCTCTCTCTCTCTCTCTCTCTCTCTCTCACTCTCTCTCCCTCCATCTCTCTCACCTCTCAAAATCAATCAAGAGTCAAGATTCAAATGGATGAATTGGAATGGAAAACGTACATTCAAATTGTCATTGGATGCATCTATGGTCATAGATGTGGAATCCTTGTGTAAAACTGTAAGAAATTTTGATGGGATTTTATCTTTAAAATTTAAAAGGGTTTTGTTTGAATTAGTACTTTCCTAAATTGAAACTTATATAGCCAATAAACTGAGCTGATTCTATAAAGGCTTGTATGGGGATAATGTTGTGTCAACTTTTTTATGTGCTATACTGTAAATTATTAACAACAGCAACACATAATCCTATCAATTGTTATAAAAAATGCCATGTGACGCTTGGCATCAACAACCATGGCAGTATTGCTGCAAATCCAATGGTACCACTGTGGTAGTACTGACGTCAACATGAGAGACTCTGACTCCTCTGGCAGTGCTTGGCCACAGTTATGGTATTTCAAACCTGTTTCCAATGCATTGATTACTGTGATTTGTGTGTACAATATCGTTTCCCCCTTTCACCACACGGCTCTTTAAACAGGCCTCTGCTTAGTACGCAGCGCAGCTTGGATGTAGAATAACTAAACGCCTCTTTAAGGTAAAGTTCCTGAGACGTGAACTTGGGGGAACCGAAGGTTCCCTCCTCCTTGGTGCCTCTATGTTGTCCAACGATTCGCATCGTTTGGATTTTTGATTTCCACATTACTCTGTTCTTGTTCCTTAATCCTGGATTGGGAGCTGTTTTGTAGCATTGCAGACGTGGGGCCGTTGAGTGTGTGTGTAGGTGCGTGCATCATTGAGTTGGGCGTGGTGGGTGATGAACAAAGCCCCCTGCTGGGCAGAAGCACCGTGCACATGGGTGTGGGCCCCCTGGAGCAGGAAAACTCCTATCACACCCTAAAACGTAACCTTGTCACAAGAGTAACCTTGTCACACAAGTATTTACAACGTTGTTCACTAATTAGTCATTGAGCAGATCCTTATATCCAAAGCGACTTAAAGTGAATTAAGATACAGGTCGTTAACGAGAAGGGATGGGGTTCGTTCACTCAAGGATGGCTACCGCTGCACCCCACTATTGCACCCTATCTCCTGGACTACTTCCTAGACTATTTTTCTGGACAGATTAATGTTGTATTAGGGGTGTAATAGCATAAACCATAAATTAATTGAATTCCTGCGTTCCACCTATCTTCCTGCGTGTGGCTTCATGTACAAGACCTTACCAAAACAGTTCCTTGATTTAAGAACATGGCTTTATTCTCGGGAGACTTTGTTGCGTGTTTAAACCTGTAGGTGCGTGCGGGTGTGGTCGGGTGGCGAGAGTGCATGTGGTGCTCACCTAGCATGCATCCCAACCGACTGGTTTGAGGTACCACATGCAACCCGCCGGACACGTCAGACGCATTTTGTGTCACTGTCACTGTGACCCCCCGCTGCCACCAAGTGACAGCCCACTCCAGTCAGTCCAGCCGGCTGAACAAATGACTTAAGTTTCAACTAACAGCTTTTTAGAAGGAATCACACTTTGGCATTGACCTTGGCAATTAAAATCAATGTAGTAGGCCTACCAAGGAGGCTGATCTCACTTTTTTTGGCGTGTGTGTGCGCGTGTTTGAACGGCTGTAGGCTCTGTTAACGCTGTGCGTGTGCGTGTATCTCACAACTTTGTGCTTAATTGTTTATGGTCTTTATCTAAACAGCACAATCATTTGGAAAAGTTTCCAAATGATTCCTGCGAAACATTAACTATTTGATATTACGCAGGCGGAGCTGCAGCAACTTCGAGGCGATCTACTTCGGCCACGCACGGCGGTGTCCTTAACCGTCACCATACAATGATAAACTAATAATCCGCACCTGTGTTAAGGATGTCACGCCTATTTATTAGCTCTGCACCCTTTACTCCTGGCTGCGTCTTCTGTTACGAACTGGGTAAGTTGTGGATCGATGTGCGGTGCGAAAGAAGAGGCAGCAGGCAGCGATGCGTTTCCAAAAATATTTACTGATGTAGGCCTAATAAGTTGGCCTACAGATGCAGTACAAAAGCACGGCGTAAAAAAAACCCAACACTATTCGTAATAGTCACCACCACGTTTTGGCAAAATGCAGAGGGAATATAGAGAGAATAGAGAGGCATGACATCCTAAACACAGGGGTGGATTATTAGTTCCGGATTTAATGGTGTCCGGTAAGAACACCACCTTGCGTGGCCGAAGTAGAGCGATAGAAGTCGCTGCCCCCCCTGCTGCGTAAACATTGATCATTCAATTCTTAATGGAGTCATGGAACTAAACGGCATGATTTGATGAATGACTAAAAGGTTAAAATTGTATTTCTACACATCTTTCCACTCAGCTTGGTTGGGTTGTCAAGATGTTCCAGGAATGGACTGCAAAATGCAATCGTAGGCTACCATAACACATGGAGTACTTTATGTGTTTGTGTAATTGGTTGAGTGGGTATTAGTGGATACTTTTATTCTTCAGTGCTAACGAAACTGGCATGTCTTTATTCTCGGGAAACTTTAAGCTTCCATACTGTGTGTATGTGTGTGCTTGTAAGTGCTGAATGTACTATTTTCTTGGGTTTTATCTGACATCAAAGTTCCATTGATATAATGAGGAAGTTGCCTGATAACATTGCAGGCTATTTACTAAACTATTGTGTTTTCACAGAGCGACTCTGTGATACTCCAACCTTACCTGACAGTTCCGTGACATGCCTTTGTAAAAACACCTAAAAAACATGGTGAGTAAGAATATTCCTGACCATTTTAGATGACGTTTTTTTAAAAATCCATACATTTAGTGTATAATTCAGAGACATGTCATCAAGCGTTACAGCATCTGGCTCTAGGATGCCTGCAGCCTCCTGACGTTGAGGATCGAACCCAAAACCTTCTGACTTGGAGTCGTAATTCTAGCCACTAGCCACTGCCCCCACTACCAATGTCTTTGTCAGGACCACATCTTTGTCTTTCTACCACCAACCAGAGCGAAGACGGGAAATCGTTCTCTGATAGTCTCCAATTGGAAGACTCTGAGAGAGGGGGCGTGGTCATCAAGGAACTCACCGACACCAGCATCTCCGCTAGCAGTGGACTGAAAGAGGGTACACACACACACACACACACACACACACACACACACACACACACACACACACACACACACACACACAACACACCACAACACACACACACACACACACACACACACACACACACACACACACACACACACACACACGCCATGTTGGGAACTTTTTGGGTCCAATATTTTCTTTTTTCTAATCTGAATAGAATAGAAGTTGCTAGTAGTACTAGCATTAGTACTAAGTACTAATGGTTATTGAATTGTATGCAAATTGAAGTAACAGTAGTGTAGCACAGTGAATTTGACCACCCAAACACTTCGTCTCAACTTGGAGATCCAGCGGTAGACCAGCTCCAACCGGATTTCATATTTCAATAATGACTCAGAAGAATAATGATTCAGTGTAAAGCAAGTCATAATAGCCTTAATGATGTGTGAATGTGACAAAAATATATAATTGTAGGATAAAGTTGATGATTGTCGACGTCAACGAATAATTACGCAGCTTTACAGATCAGACACATCCCATCTCTAGGGTTTAGGCAGATCCTCACCCAAGGGTTTGTTAGACTGCAGTAGAAACCAAGAGAGCAACCCGAGCCAGGAATTTAAATTAGGCTGTGTTTCCAGTTTAGCCACGTCTTCACACTATGACGGGTGTAGACATAATCAAAGCTAGGTGGCACAATAACACGAAGAACAACAAAGGATTGGTCATCCTACAGGAACGCCATTAGGAATTTCTTAAGGATTTATAGAGATTATTAAGATGACAAAGATAGAGATCACCAGATCCTAGTTCAGCATTTGTCAAGTTTAATGCACAGATGGCGCATTCATAATGATGTTCTATAAGGTGTAATATACGGAGAGTAGTGGACATAGACTGTAGTTGTACAAGGTTTAATAGATAGGGAGGTGACATCTCAGAGGGTAGCTCTACAAAGGTTTAGTACATGGAGAGGAGTCCACTTGGACAGTAGTTCTAGAAGGTTTAGAGTCCATTCAGACTGTAGTTCTATAAGGTTTCATACATAGGACTCCATTCAGACTGTAGTTCTATAAGGTTTCATACATAGGACTCCATTCAGACTGTAGTTTTCTGAGGTTTCATACATGTGACTCCATTCAGACTGCAGTAGTTCTAGAAGGTTTAGAGTCCATTCAGACTGTAGTTCTATAAGGTTTCATACATAGGACTCCATTCAGACTGTAGTAGTTCTAAAGGGTTTCATACATAGGACTCCATTCAGACTGTAGTAGTTCTAAAGGGTTTCATACATAGGACTCTATTCAGCCTGTAGTTCCATAAGGTTTCATCATGGGCGTCAGTTTGGTTTGAAATGTGCTTGGGACAGAGACGAATTTGGAAGTACATTTTCAGAAGTGCTGGGTACAATGAGGATGCACTCTTTTTTCTCTCTTTAGTGCCGCGGGTAATGAAAGGTTCTGAAAGACGGCATACCCTAATTAATAAGGAATAAAATGTATACAAAATCTGTCTGGCAGGTTTTATGAAGAAAACGTTTCCAAAAAGCATCGGACATATGACCCACTATGTTCTGCTCCATGTAGGCCTATCCAATGTTGACAACAACATGACATGATATGGCTAAGCTAACAACATAAACAAGAAGAGCTAGGAAAGGAAATTAACTGCGTGTTTAAGTTCAGAAGGGCCAATCGTGTGGTTGCACACAGCACTACAAAAGTCGTCAAGATTGAAAAAGAAAAAAATATTTGTTGCACAGCTGAACGCTGTATCACATCATGAGCTGGCTGTTCTCAATTCACAACACGCATTTCATCAAAACTAGCCTACATCAGGCATTCTGACCAAAACGCATGCACTCCCCCCACAATTATTCCAGAATTCAAGCAAAGCAAGAATGACCAAAAGTCACTTTGTGTCAGCAAGAGACTGACTCCTCAATTGCAAGTTAAAACAGCGCCGACCACTTGGAATACAAAAACACAAAAAGATCTCGCCACAAGCACCAGCAAATCTTAGGCAATAAAATATCGCGTCTTACCTTACATATTTATGTGGCTGTGGTCTGCAGATGCATCCCGTGGTGTAGCCTACCACATCCATTTAGATCAACAGGTTATCGTTCTGATACTGTCCATGGTACTAGCAACCTGCTCTGGTGCTTTTTACCTATGTATTCAGACTAAAATGACTTGTTGTCTGATGCCTCATCATCCCAGCCAAAGAGTATTGGTATTATTAGTAATGGCTACTTGCCAAATCGAAAAAATAACTTCACAAAGTGTGTATTTTTCCAATGTAGCCTACTTGTTATTATTCGTAGCGTTGATCAGCAGAGAAATAGTTCGCCAAAGTCGTTGACGTCGCTTTGCAACCGAATACGCTGGGGTTGATAAGTTACCGGACTGCAGAGTGATACAGATGACGTGAATCAGAGGCAACAAAAACACTTTCCTTGACAGCGGTCAATATGGTGGATGTGAGAGCATTCAACTGTATTGAGAAGAGCCGTATAATAAACAAAAATAATTGACAGCTGAACGTTAGGAAGGCCCATGCAAGTGAATGGAGCAGTCTACAGCATTGGGAAGAGCCGTGTAATAAGTAAGGGATAATGTATAGAATGCCGGTCATTATCGGTAAAATAAGCCCCGACAGGGCGAACAGGACCCCAACACGCAGCGGAGGTGTCTTGCTTCCCACTGAAGGGGCTTCATTTCGATAATGACCGGCAACGTTCTATACATTATCCCATTTATTACACGGCTACGTGCCAAAACGAAAAAAATACTTCACATGGTGTCTTTTTACAATTAATTTTTTACCAGCATTCGTAGTGTTGATCAGCAGAGAAATAGTCCGCCAAAGACGTTGACGTCGCTTAGCAACCGAAGACGCTGGCGTTGAAAAGTTACCGGACTACTTGAGGAGTAATACCAGAGACATCATTATAGGCAAAAAGTCCTTTGTTTTCCATGCCCATGCAATGGAACGGAGCGTTTCACGGCATTGAGAAGGCCCGTGTAATAATCCATAATAATTCAATTCAAATTATTGATTATTATTATTTATTTTTTTACAAGTGGTGGGGACAAAATGAAGCTTTACGAAATCTGGTGGGGACGCGTCCCCGGCGTCCCCGGCGTAATCGACGCCAATGGTTGCCAGGCAACGTTCGAAGTGATCGACTGTTGCCAGGCAGGTTTCGAATGGATTATGTATGGATTACGTAGGCGGTACAAATTCGGCACCCGGTACAAATTGGGTGTGACAGTGCCCTTACGCATTATTTTCAGTGCTGCAAAGCTCACGTAAATAACCTGACCTTCATCTTCTCACAGGCGATGAGATCGTTGGAGCCACCGTTCACCTGGACCACCTGAGAAAACAGGACATCCTGAAGGTGATGGAGCCGTACGACGACAACATGACGGTGTTGACCAAATCTGACCTGAGTGCTGGCATCGACCCAGGGTCCCTGAGTGGCCCAGGCAAGGTACATCAAACAAACAAACAACCTCACGCACAAGCTTTAGACCAATGGGACCCCACTTGGCAGTCTGATAATCATATGGAGTAGGGGGTAGCAATAGGAAGTAATAGGGTTAGGAATTAATGAAGGTCGAGTAAAAGTTCCTGTATAACCGAATAGGTTGAACTAGTACTACTATCACTCCCAAGTACGAATTGTGTATTGTTCATTGTTCATTTGAATGCATAATGTCAAGCTTACTGCTAAAACTACAAATAGTGTGACATGCAGTTGTACTGTCATTATAACTGGATTAATAGGCATTTTTTATTTACTTGTCTGCCTGATTTCTGAACGCTGTTTTTGTCCAATTAATTCTTTCTCTAGATGCTTACTACCAGTTACAAGCAAAAGAAGATGCCGTCCCTTGAGGCCCAAGGCGAAGCACCAGCTCTTAATCTTACTGGCCTGAATACCAAGTTAAACTCTGCCATTGGTCTGAATGGGGACATTAATGGAGAACTGCCCAACCTTAACCTAAACAAACCCTCTGCAGATGGCAGTGGACCTTCAGGATTGCAGATACAGGACTGCCAGGACTTGACCTAAATGGAGCAGGTGTTGGCAGCTCTATCAGTGCCCCCTCTGCTGAACTGTCCTCACCCAATACCACACTAGGACTTAAAAAAGGGGTTAAGGGGGACAAATTCACAGCCCCCAAATTTGAGATGCCAAAGTTTAATCTGCCCGACATCGGTGGCACGGGAGCAACAGGAGGGATTCATCTTAGGAAGATGAATGCTGATTTAGACACTCCTGCTGTAAATTTTCCAACTGCAGGTGTCAATCTGTCGGCACCCACAATAGATGTTGAAACCGCAGATCTGAATTTGAATGGCCCAGATGTCAATTTAAACGGCCCAGATGTTAACTTGGCTGCCCCAAATTTGGACATGGATGCTTCAACTGGAAAAATTAAGTGGCCACATCAGAAATGGAAGGGTCATAAGGTTAACCCTGACCTGAATCTCTCAACACCAAAGCTTGACGGAGACCTGTCAACACCAGAAATAGGCCTTGACCTTCCAAAAGCTAACCTTGATGGCCCTAATTTGGATGTTGACGCTCCGAAAATCAACTGGCCTCACTTAAATTGGATAAAACCAAAGCTTGATCTCAAGGGTCCAAAAGCTGACATGGACGTTAATGCTGATTTGAAAACCCCAGCTCTTAACCTCTCTCCACCAGGAATGAGCGGGGGCTTAAACACACCAAATTTGGCTTTGGATGTACCGAATGCTGAACTCGAAGGCCCAGACTTCGACATCAATGCTCCATCAGGGAAGATCAACTGGCCTCATAAGAAGTGGAAGAAACCCAAACTCGTTGCAGACCTCAATACACCAGATGTCAATGCACCAGATATGACTTTGAATCTTCCTAAAGCTGACCTCAATGGTCCCAATATCGATGTTTCAGCCCCAGATGTTGGTGTTGCCTCATCACAGAAGATCAATTGGCCTCATTTGAAGTGGAAGAAACCAAAAGTTGATACAGACCTTTACACACCAGACATTGATGTATCCACTCCAAGTCTTGATGGAGATCTCACTGGACCTGATGTTGATCTGCCTGCTGCATCTGGAAAGAATAAGTTCCTAACTCTCAAAAGGCCTAAGAACTGGCTTATTGGGACCAAACTAAATGCTCCGGATTTGGATCTTAATGCAGATGTAGATTCTCCTGCCCTTGATCTCACCACTCCTAGGGTTCCAGGATCACTTGATGGACTTAATATGGATTTGTCTACACCGAATATGGATATTGACGCTCCTTCTGGAAAGGTTAAATGGCCCACTCTCAAAAAGCCAAAGTGGCTCAAGTCGTCAAGCTTAGATCTCCAAGCACCTGATGTGGATGTGAAAGGTGCAGAGCTTAACCTTGCTGCACCAGCACTTGATGGGGGTCTTGATACGCCTGATTTCGGTATCACCTTGCCTAATGCTGACCTCAAAGGTCCAGCCGTTGATCTTAATGCTCCTGGGGTTGACATTGACAGCCCCTCTTCTAAGCTTAAACTCCCCAAATTCCAGCTGCCAAAATTTAAAGCCCCAAAATTAAAAGGATCAGACATTGATGCAAGTGCTGATTTACCCAATTTGGATCTGAAATCACAGAATTTGGAACTCAAGTCACCTGACCTGTCAACACCTGAAATTAAAGGAGGCATCAATGCTCCAAGTCTAGACATTGACATGCCAAAGGCTGATGCTTCCTCCCGAGTATACAAATTCCCATCTTTAAAGATGCCAAGTTGGAGCTCATCTACACCAAATGTAAAAGGACCAGAACTAGATGGATATCTTGACAAAAATGTTGACCTTTCAATTCCTGGTCTAGACGAAAATCTTCCCAAAGCAGACTTGAGCGCACCAAATTTGAACCTTTCTACCCCAAAGATTGATGGAGGTCTATCCTCCCCAGATTTTGACCTCAATTTGCCAAAAGCTGAAATTAATGGACCTGATCTGGATGCTGATCTGGACACTTCTGGAAAATTCAAGTTGCCCAAGATAAAATTACCTACATTTGGTTTTTCTAAGCCTAAAGTTGAGGGGCCAGATTTGGATGCTGACATTGATGTCAATTTACCAAAAGCAGATATACAGGGATCTGGAGCAAACCTCAATCTCTCTGCCCCAGATGTCAAGGGAACTCTATCTACTCCAGATCTGGACCTGAATTTGCCAAAGGCTGAAATCAATGGACCGGATCTAGATGCTGATCTGGACACATCTGGGAAATTCAAGTTGCCCAAGATGAAATTGCCTACATTTGGTTTTTCTAAGCCTAAAGTTGAGGGGCCAGATTTGGATGCTGACATTGATGTCAATTTACCAAAAGCAGATATACAGGGATCTGGAGCAAAACTCAATCTCTCTGCCCCAGATGTCAAGGGAAATCTATCTACTCCAGATCTGGACCTGAATTTGCCAAAGGCTGAAATCAATGGACCGGATCTAGATGCTGATCTTGACACATCCGGGAAATTCAAGTTGCCCAAGATGAAATTACCTACATTTGGTTTTTCTAAGCCTAAAGTTGAGGGGCCAGATTTGGATGCTGACATTGATGTCAATTTACCAAAAGCAGATATACAGGGATCTGGAACAAACCTCAATCTCTCTGCCCCAGATGTCAAGGGAAATCTATCTACTCCAGATCTGGACCTGAATTTGTCAAAGGCTGAAATCAATGGACCGGATCTAGATGCTGATCTTGACACATCTGGGAAATTCAAGTTGCCCAAGATGAAATTACCTACATTTGGTTTTTCTAAGCCTAAAGTTGAGGGGCCAGATTTGGATGCTGACATTGATGTCAATTTACCAAAAGCAGATATACAGGGATCTGGAGCAAAACTCAATCTCTCTGCCCCAGATGTCAAGGGAAATCTATCTACTCCAGACCTGGATGTGAATTTGCCAAAAGCTGAAATCAATGGACCAGATATAGATGCTGATCTTGACGCATCTGGGAAATTCAAGTTGCCCAAGATGAAATTGCCTACATTTGGTTTTTCTAAGCCTAAAGTTGAGGGGCCAGATCTAGATGCTGACATTGATGTGCCAAATGCCAATGTTTCTGTTTCAAATCTTGAAGTCGATTTACCAAAAGCTGATATCCAGGCACCTGGTCTTAAGTTATCAGGAAATGGCCCAGATACAAATGTTGATGCAACTACTGGTGAATACAAAATGCCTCATTTTAATCTCCCCAGTTTAGGCCTCACTAGTCCTAAAGTTGATGGTCCCACAGCTGATCTTAGTATTACAGGCCCTTCTGCTGACAGTGAACTAGATTTGTCCAAGTTAAAAACAGGTACCCAGGCAGCAAGTGGCAACCTCTCAGAACCCAGTATGGATGTAAATGGAGGAGTGGACTTAAATACTGCAAGTCTCAACACTGGTAAAGGAACATTAAAAAAGCCACATTTCAAGCTCCCCAAGTTTGGCTTTTCGGGGCATGGATCAAAAACACCAGATGTTGATGTGAACGCAGATCTGTCAGCTGATGTGAAGCCCAACCCCAACCTGGAAGTTGAGGGAAATGCTGATGCTGAAGATTCCCCCAAAAGTAAGATAAGGTGGCCATTTCACTGGGGGCGGAAGGTGGATTCTGCATCTGGTAGTGGAACAGAAGATGGCAGTGACAGTGGAACAGACGGTGAGGTGGATGTTCCAGCATTCACATTCCACAAGCTACCCAAGAGCAATATTACTGACAACCTTTTTTTGGACGATAGCTTAGGTCCACCAAAGTCTGAAGGAAGTCTTAACAAAAGCGAACCGGAATTTGTTATTAGCAAGGGAATACGCCTGGCCAAACCTAATACACAGCCAAACACGGGGGAAAAGATTGATATTATGGAGCGGTTGAAACTAGCAAGGGAGAAAACCTGTGACTGTGAATACATCACCTACTGAGGCCAAAGTGGGTGCACTCTTTGCTTCAGCATCAAATGATTCCTCACTGGCCAGAGGAGGAACATTCAAAGTTAACACACCAGATTTAGGACTAGGCTTGGACCATCCAGTAGTTGGATCGTCAGGAAATGATAAATTGTCATTAAGTCTTTCCAATATGCTTGGCCTGAATGTTAAAGACGCAGATACTGATTAAACATGCTTCTCAAACCCTATATAGCCAGCATCAATATTATATCTATGTAAATAGTCAACCGAAACCTAATGCATGAAGATGTCTTGCGTTTGCTTAAGATATTATAGGTCTCACACGCAAAAGTTCAACCAATTGGAACACAATTGCTATGTATAATTCAAATTCCAGAGAGAGAGAAAACCATGTAAAAAAAAAAGTTTAACTATATTGCAGTTACCTGCTAGTGAAAGCACCAGAAGTTCGAGTTTTTTTTATCTGGTCTCTGTAGGAGGAAAATTGTATCAGAAATTGTATACACTGAAACTATTTAAATCAGCTTTATCTGAATATTGTCTGAGAATATCTATAATTGCCTCAGTATTTTATATGGAACAATGCCTTAATATGAAAAGCAGGCTACAATTTTACTTTTTTTTTGACTATGGAATTGTATAAATCTGTAAAAATTTTGTTCAATAAATACATTTTAATGCATTCAGTACTGTTATTTTCTATCCGTAATAAAACATTTAAGACAAAAATGACACTTTATAAACATTAATACAAGTTGTATAGTCATAATTCACTATCTTTCATTTTGAGGGAAGGAGGAAGATCAATTGAATGAATGAATTGAATTCAAATATTTTATAGCTGGACTGTGCCACAAAAACGACCAGACATATTTGACAATTAACTACAACTATTTTCAACAAAAAGTAAATATTCTTCACGGAGCATACATCACTATCTTTTGTTTATTTCAATTCAAGAAGACATGGATACTAAAGAAAGACCTTGGCAATAGGAAAGAAATAAGTCCAAATCAAATATTACTATCTTGCAAAAAATAGTTGAGACGATTATTTTAAACTGCACCGTTTCACAATATCTTCTTAACCAAAGTTATAAAGAAAACCTCAACGTCCATTATTTCAAGAGATATTCAAAACCAAGAGATAACGTTCGGTAAGCCCGCCTGATATAAACATAAACTTAATAAACCTTCAAACAAATACACACTGCAACTCACACACACACACACACATGCACATACAAACACAACTTTATTCACACACATATACACACAAACATTTCTACTTACAGAAACAGACACAATTATTTTTTCACACATTCAGTTATATTCACACACACACACACACACACACACACGCACGCACGCACGCACGCACGCACGCACACGCACATCCTGGTGGATCAGTGTGTCTTCTGCCAGCGCGACGGCCAGTCCTTCTCCAGCCAGTCCTGCAGCAGCCGCTGCACATCGATGCGTTCGTAGAAGCGGCATAGTTCGCTCAGCTCACCCACACTCTTCTGGTTGTAGCGCAGCAGGAACTCTTGCGTGGGGCTGTGTGACAGCGAGCCCTGGGTCCGGTGTTCCAGCAGGGTGAGCTCGTCGTAGCTCATGCCCCAGCGGCTGGCAAAGTTCTTCCAGTTCTTGACGGTGCAGTGGTTGGGGTCCAGCTTGAGACGCAGGGAGTCCAGCAGGTCCTTGTCGTCCATCAGGTCGCTGATCTTGGGCACTGGCGCCTGGTAGCGGCACTTCTCACACATCCCACTCAGGTACCGCAGCTCCTGGGGGAGGTCTGGGGTGGGGGGTGTAAGGTAAGCTAGGTTATGATGAGATAAGGGTAGAAAAGTTATGTTTAATGAAGTTAAGCTTAGATAAGATACTGCACCACTTTATTAATTCAGGTATTACAGCATCATAAAAAGGATAGTGGGGTGCAAATCATTTCAAGTATACAACTAAGAGAGGGAATTAATAGATAAATAAATGGATAATATTTTTTTTGGTAATATATACTTTTTTGTAGCAGTATCTTTTTAATGAAACAAAGTCGGCCTCACCTGGGGAGAGTGACGGGGTGCAAATACAGTCATCACCGTCCTCCACTGGCTACACCAAGGAAATAAAAACATCTTCATTTTGTTTACTTTCATTACTACAACCAATATTCCCTGTAATAGTAAAAAAGCAACTGTACTTGCATTCAATATGTTTCAATACTACAGCAGTTATTCTCAACATTGATGAGCTAATGTGTGTATCTTGGCTTTTTTTTTAGCAGTGCACCCAGACAAATTCCTTGTCCTTTTTGTTTGAATTTCTTATTTGGCTAAGGAATCGTTATTTAACATGAATCTTGCGTACATGGGCTTCAATCTACACAAAAGCTTTGTCTTTGCATATTGACTTAGTGGAAAATATTAGTTCCTATGACATTTCCATCAATGCTGGGGCAAGGCGACCGTTGCCGTAGCGAGACCAACCTGCCGTATCCGGTCGGCAGGAGGGTACCTGGGGGGCATGAAGGGCAGGGGAAAGGTCACGGGATCTAGAGAGGAGATACGAGAGACCCCCCTCAATATCGGCAGCATGACGTGTGTGTAAGTGTGGACAGCAGTACACATGTTACGGGATATCTTTGTGTCACAGACACACAGCTATCACAGATAGTTATATCGCTAAAGGATACAAAATAGAAAAATAGATATTAATTCTACTTAATTCTACTATTATAAAGCTTAAGCATGCTTATGCAGACTTGATGGTTGCATTCACAAAAGGAGAACATGGCTACCAGAAAATGCAGAAAATGTATATAACACTTGCTTTATCGCTGCCCCATATAGGTTGGTTATTATATAGCTATAAACTAAGGCTTTATCCCAAGTTTATTTTTAGATTGTTCATGTCATTAACGAGCAGGTAGGGGTGAAAGCATCTTGCTCAAAGACTCTGCAGACATTGGTCTTTGAGCGCACAACCTCTGGGAGTCAAACCCCTGACCTGCTCATTGATGACCAGGTTGCTTTGGAGTAAATCGTCTGATAAATGTTACAATGGTAAATACAATTTAATCAAATGTGAATTGCTGTCTGGTCCCCAAGGAAAGGGATACCTTGCTGCTGGACTTACCCTGAGGATCGGTCACTTGGACGGGGTAGTTGGTCTTGATCGACTGGGTTGGATAAAAAATAAAAACATCCTAAATATGACCAATGAAAGATTTAATGGAACATTGTTTATTGTTTAGATCAGCTAGCATCATGATTGGTTGACATGAACTTGTGAATGGTCTGTTATTTGTTGGCGCCATCGTTTGCTCATAAATATTAATAAGAGACCTGTGGTAGTTAGTGGTTAGCTGATTTGTCAATCAAATTCGTAGCTTTAATATTTATGAGGAATGGACCCAATCTTCTATAACAAGGCTTGTGTAAGCAACGGGCATGTCAAGACATTTAGCATTTGTTTTTTAATGATGCAATTAATCTGAGTGAAATGAAGTTGACCCCAAAAAGGTGCCATGAAATCCTCAAAATCCTTCAAGTGAGTGGTCTAAGCAGCCATGAATTTATGTTTACATCGATGTACGGGGGAAAAGTGATGTACTCCATATAAAATATAAATGTACACATTTATGAACAAATGTGTGGATTGATGACCGGGTTGGTAGGATAGTTTTCTATTAGTCAGGGTGCATGACGCCCACCCTGCAGGTGAAAGATTCTAGATTTAAACCCAGATGTCCATGGCCTACCCACCCAGAGCCCTAACGCATTCATGACTGCTAAATGCCGAGATTAAAAAGAAAAGATAAAATAAGTCAAAATGTAAAGATATAGATACAGATAGGTATAATAAAAGAGAGACACAGACAAAGAGACAGACACGCACACACGGTGTTGGAGTGTGTAACCACAGAGAAGACTCCAGTGTGTTTGGTGTTGCGGAGCAGTGGCCTGCTGGAACTTGTTCTTCCAGAGCCCTTAGGCCCGTGGTGCTGCGTGATGGTATGTTCTGCTTTTTGGCACTCTAATGTAAGTCTCTTTGTTCATAAGCAGAGAGAGAGAGAGAGAGAGAGAGAGAGAGAGAGAGAGAGAGAGAGAGAGAGAGAGAGAGAGAGAGAGAGAGAGAGAGAGAGAGAGAGAGAGAGAGAGAGAGAGAGAGAGAGAGAGAGAGAGAGAGAGAGAGAGAGAGAGAGAGAGAGAGAGAGAGAGAGAGAGAGAGAGAGAGAGAGAGAGAGAGAGAGAGAGAGTCTGTGTTGATCAATCGGTCTATTTGTGTGTGTGTGTGTGTGTGTGTGTGTGTGTGTGTGTGTGTGTGTGTGTGTGTGTGTGTGTGTGTGTGTGTGTGTGTGTGTGTGTGTGTGTGTGTGTGTGTGTGTGTGTGTGTGTTTGTATGTGCATCTCTCTTTCTCATTCTATCTATTTATTTATCTCTATGTTGATAATCATTATCCATAGATAATCTTTTGCCATGACATGTGTACGTTTTGAAATACTATCTTTTTGGAATGAGTTAACCACAAACTATTATTATATTGTTAATCGAAATAGAAAACTTAAAAATCCCTTGATGAATCATAGCTACTGCGCCTGAGAAATGTGAAATAGGGCTGCTTACGATTGCTGCCATGAAGCTGCTGGGGTCTGTATCCTCCACCGGTTCAGAAGTGATTCGGCCTGGAATGACAAAAAATAAACCAACCATCCTTCAGGTGTAAGACAAGATCATATGGCCAAGCTACACGCTCACTTCCCAAAACATTTATACAAAGGTCTGTATCCAAACTCTGAGAACCAGAGACGCACTATTAAAAGGTATACCAAACAATCTGTGACGTTACAAGAGAAGGAAGACGTGTTTGAGAAGGTTCTGGGGTAAGTGAGTGAGATCCGTTGGGCAAGGCCCTTGTGTTCTGCCTGAGAGAATCCTTGTTTCACATAGCCGGGAGCAGAAAAGGTGCATTGCTTGGAAGGAAGAGTATTCACGGATGAGTTGCACGAGAGCGAGACAAGCACGCGCAAAAAACAAAGGCACCTTTTCAGCCTGTAGAAATATACCCTGGACGAGGCTACGCAACGCCTGGTAAGCCTACGTCACTGTGGAGCCATTGTTCCTAAGACCAGGCTAAGACCCCTCCTGACCTTTCTTGGGTTTCACACTCGGGGCCAATCCGACCGGCTCTCTTACCCCCTCAGGGTAGGCTCCCCGGGGTGAGGGGACACCGGTGATGATTGGGGAAGCTGTTGTCGGTGAGGGTAGCGCTTTAAGCTCAGCTCCCGGTCTCACAAGGTCAAGCGAGGAGAACAGGCTGCCCTGGCCTAGTGATGAACTCAGCTCAACCACAAGGGCTTCAGCTGCTGGGTGGGAGGTGTCCCATTCAAAGGGCCGACCCGCGACCCAGTACTCAAGACTTTCCAGTGACGCGGGCTGTGAGGAAGCACTGAAGAAGTATCTGATGGTCCCACAGCGTCAGAACTGAAATGGTTTGATGGAAAGTAAATGGTTCCAAAAAAATGGAAGGCCGTCCTCTATATTAGAGGCCTGACCACAGGTCTATTGTTTGACAGAAATGTTTTACTGCAGCGAGTTTCACAGTAGAGGAGACATGAGAAGGAGTCTAGCAGGCCATATATTCAAGGGGTATTGAAAACCACGGACGACTTGCGTAGAATAACAAAGTGTCCTAGATATTGTCGGTCACCTGTGGTGAAGATGACTAAATGGAAAACCAGAAGAGGCTTACATTACATATATATACATATATATATATATATATATATATATATATATATATATATATATATATATATATATAATATATATATATATATATATATATATATATTATATATATATATACAGAGAAAAGAGAGAGTGATAGAGAGATGGAAAGAGGCAGAGAGGTAGAGGGAGAAGTAGAGAGAGAGAGAGAGAGAGAGAGAGAGAGAGAGAGAGAGAGAGAGAGAGAGAGAGAGAGAGAGAGAGAGAGAGAGAGAGAGAGAGAGAGAGAGAGAGAGAGAGAGCGAGAGAGAGACAGATAGAGATGGAGGAGTAGAGAGAAAGAGTGAGAGGATGTGTGACATGTGAGTGTGTTTTTTTCCAGTGGTTATCCATTCGACAATTTCGTTTAAAAAATAATATTAGTAGTCAGTGATTGTCTAGCTCACTCGCCATCCATTCATGCAGGTGGCCCTAATCTTTGTGGCCGGTGTGTGTGGTGTGTGTATGTGTGTGCTCAAACATAGGAGCCTGTCTCTACATCATTAAACGTGAAGTCGCCCCTGCACATCATTATCCCAGCATTGTCTCTCTCTCATAGGGAGAATGTAGCGGGCATGTCACAGCGCGCCGCGGATCAGGCGAGGGAGGTTGGGGGGGGGGGGAGAGAGACCGAACAGAAACCACATCATACTGCGTCGCTCGGGGCAGTCCACTCCTCCACCCGGGTGAAAGCAGCGCCTCCTCCCTGTTTGACCACCCATGCCTTGTGGCCAAGGCCGGCCACCTGTACACCCATGTGACGTGCGCAGCTGGCGCGCACAGTTTTGGTGCACAGGTGGCGCGTTGAGGTACTTGTCTCGGTCTTGTGCGTCTCTCTCCGCACTCCATGGCTTAATATGGTGAGGGGCCTGTGGTGGTGTTCAGGCGGCCCATGGTGTTGGTGTTGAGGCTGTACACCACGGGGGGGGGGGGGGGGGGGGGGTGCTAGATGGTGCTAGATGATGTCTGTGGTGCTAGATGATGCACATCCTGACGGATAGGAATTGTGACGGGTGCTTGTTTTTTCATTTTGACTTGTATCCCGCCCAGCTGTCGAGGATTTTTTACTTTTTGACACATACCTTGACACAAGCCCACCACACACAGGACATATAACACACACACACAAACACTCTCACACATACACACACGCACACACACACACGCACGCACACACACACGACACACCACACACACCACACACACACACACACACACACACACACACACACACACACACACACACACACAACACACACACACAAACACTCTCACACATACACAGGTTCGTAACCACACACCACACACCTACACACACACACACACACAACACCACACACACACACACACACACACACACACACACACACAACACACACACACACACACACACACACACACACACACACACACACACACACACACACACACACACACACACCACACACACACACACACACACACACACACACACACTTCATAACAATTACACAAACAGTACATAACACAAACACACACAGTACATAGAACACACACGCGCAGTTCATAACACACGCACGCACACGCAAAAAAGCACGCACACACACAAACACACTACTGTACTTCAAGAACAAACGAAAAAGAAGACTGTTGGAGATGGAGACGGTATCTTCTGGGACGCTACATGGTGAGAAACACCAATGAAGGGACCATTCAGCGCAGACTGATGATATTATTCCAGTTAGTACTATTTAAGCTTACAAAACATGCGTTGAATCATTCCAGTTTGTCCCCCGCCCCACACTTCAAAGCCCCTTCACCAGACAAAAGACAGAACAGCGTCAAAATATCCGAATATAATTCAAACGATAGTGCGAAAACCGGTATGTTGGTATGGGGGACAAAACAAACAGATGCTTTTTCCATACTCACCGAATGGCTCCTTATAGGTCCTCAAGCTGGTCATTTTATGTGCACATGTAGACAATGGAAAGTGTGTAGCCTAACGACTAGATAAACGCACTATGTTGACTATGCCACTTTGCGCGCCGCTTTATCGGTATTTGCTATCCTATAATAAACTATATGTAACCGTTTTTGAAAATGCAGTAAAAATCCCATGTGACGGAAGCTGGTAGAAGAAGTGCACAGCGCACACGGTGCGTGGCGCAGGCATGCTCTGGCAGCAGCAGACTGAGGCAGGCGGTGCTGCTGCTGCAGCTCTAGTGCTCACGGCTGGGGGGATTCCAGCTCATGTTGATGTTCACAGCGCTTTGTTGATGTCTGTCCCAATTACTCAGCTCAGTTATTATAATAATAATAATGATGACAGTAATAAAAACTAAATTACAACAACAACAACTACTACTACCTCCAATAATAATCATTATCATCATCATCATCATCGTCATGTCATCGTCATGTCATCGTCATGTCATCGTCATCATCATCATCATCATCATCATCATCATCATCATCATCATCATCATCATCATCATCATCATCATCATCATCATCATCATCATCATATTACTTTAGCTACTACTACTACTGCTACTAAGAATAATAAAAGTAATGATGAGGATAATAAGTAGGCTAAGGGATAATGTATAGTTCGGAGGTTGTTATGGAGAAATAAACCCCGACAGGTTGGATGGAACCCCGACGCGAAGCGGAGGGGTTCCATCCAACCTGAACGGGTTTATTTCTCCTTATTCTACTTCATTTAAGAATGCTCGATCCTGATTGGCTGGGAGGGGTGCATTAATCCGGCGTATTGCCCGCTGAATTGTCGGCTCTACTTGCTGCTGACTGAGCACAGTAGATCAATACGCCGCTTGCATCGTTTTCTATCAAATCGCAATAATTTTGCTTATATTTATTGCAAATAAAAAATATTTGGAATAAGGAGTGCATGTTTGATCGATCGTCATTAAAGCTGACTTGATACGAATGTAACAACTACGTCCGTTAAAACTAGTGATCAGTATTGCAACCTTGTGTGGTTGCTATAGAAACGCGTTACCTATAGCTGAGCTAAACGGTATTCCACCGTAGGTCTAAAGGGAAACTACTTTTCGAGGGAGAATGAAATTTAAAACAGCATACATTTTAATAAGCATGCAATACGAATAAGAAAAAGGCTAATTATTAAAAGTATATGAATTTGTTTTATTATGTTGGCCGGCGCGAAGTAGAAAAAAACGGAATAATCACCTCAAGGCAAGGGCAATAAAACAGTTTGATATGCCCGGCTCGCGGAAGGTTACCGCCCTCGACTTCGTCTCGGGCGGTAAGCCGTCCACTAGCCGGGCATATCAAACTGTTTATTGCCCGGCCTCTCGGTGATTATTCCTTACATAACAACCGACTAACTATACATTATCCCGCTTATTACACGGCTTTACGAGTGAAATAAATAATAAACAATAGAAAATAACCCACAATGATTCAGCAGCGACAAGGATTCGTCGGTAAAGTTTTTATTTAGTAGCATATTTATATTGAATTGGGCGTTGTTGTCCTGTGATATGGGACGTGTACGTGACAAGGATTGATCGGTAAAGTTTCTATTTACATGACGCTGTCCCTAGCAACGGTCCGTTATACATGACGACGGTCCGCCAGAAATAACAGACCGCAGAGCGCAGCGCTGGACCAATCAGAGAGCAGCATTCAATAGAGCCGTGTAATAATACAAATTATTATTATTGCATTATATTATAATATTTTAACATTAATAATTAAAGAGAAAATAGAATACAAGCCCACAAGCCCACATACTGTATATAGCCTAATAAAGGGTTCGTTTTTGAGGTATTTGTCAGGGATCTGGTACGTGGTCATAAGACATTTCCAGTGAACTCTGAGGCATAACAAACCAACCACCAGCCTCACACCCCGTTTATCACTCCCACAGCGAGTCACGCACACACCCCAACCTTCCGTGGAACGCTGAGCACATTTTGAGCTGGCATGTGACGGAACCAAAGAGCCCTCTAGTGGTCCTAAATGGGTTTGAACTTGTTCTCCAAATCATAACGCAAACTCAAAGTTACTTCATTAGTGAGGGAAAGTTAGGTGTTTTTTTTTTTTTGCCATTTCCTGAAATAATTTATTACCAATAGCTTTTTTTTCCATGTGTTCCTATCCACCTTATTCCGCCACGCCCCTTTTTAAATGTGTTTGTTTTCCGCTTTGTATTGAAACTTCCGGTCGGTTAACTACAGCTAGATTGCTACGAATACCCGGCGAATTAAGATGGAGAGATTTACGTGGGTAGAGACAAAAAAACATAAAAAGTTCGGATGGAGGGATTGTACTTCGTCACCCGAGGTTAATGAACGCCACCGAGTGGGAGGATGACATGCGGCGGTGGTCTCAGGTGTCATATGGGAATAATTTTTAATTATTTAGTGCTGTCGGTGGCGTCGATGGGTCGGCAATGGAACGCACCGAGGCGTTTCAATATTTACATAGTTCAGTCCAGCACACCAAGAGCATTCTATTTCAGAGTATAATGAAGGTCGCCTGTTGCTGTGTGAGCGTTGTGCAAATGATACTACTTAACTACTTGTACATATTTTAACTATTATTTGTAGGCCTACATATTATTGGCTATTGTTTTTAATGTAGCCTAATTAGTTTTAGTATTGTGTCAAAGCATTAACTCAATCATTATTAAAGGATTTAGCAAATAGGCCTACCTCATGTGTCAAGTTTTTTTTATTGACCCTCTCTGACATCACGTTTGTGTATAAAAATACAGACATAAGTCAAAGTTTGGTATAGATTTGTAAAAATGAACAATAGAAACAACATTTTAACCATGTAACCATTACAACTGATTGAACTTATATTGATTGAACATCTTATTCCTCATCTTCTTGTATAATGTCCCCACGAAGTTTACATAGACCTGCAGACTCTCAGAATCTTGTCAAATTTCAGGGCAAGGTTAATTGGCACTGTTTAAGAGACTATTCTGTATTTCTTCAGGCGGCGTATTTGTGGCTATGCGCCTCGTGTTGCTGGTGTCTTCTTCGGACAAGGGAAGGCCTCTTTTGGTGAAAGCTGGCAGGACGAGCTTGACTACGTTCAAATGTAGCAGGTAGGACGGTAGTGATGGGTAATGCACCTTGGCCCCTCCCACTGGCAATAATCTAGATCAGGTGGCAACATGGTGACACGTCTTAAAAGAGGTGCGAAACTCAGTAGTGGTGAAAAGACGGTGAAGTAAAAGCCCCCGTTAGCAGCTGCGTAAACGGAACCTTCAGCCTGGTGTCTGCATTGGTAACCCTGGCTTGGTGTCTTTTTCTATGGTTGACCAGTAAATGGTGCACACAACCACGAGTCTACTCTGACACGTGAGCGCATAACAGCGATTGGTGAGTCACACGGGTGGGCAGCAGCAAGTAAGTGTGGCTGGCTCCCGTTCTAATACAAATGTATGGAGTAGTGTTTTTTAGCATTGATCATTTCATGTTCGCTATTTGTGTAGGGACAGAAAGCTCACGTCAGGTGAGAGTGCACTGCTTCGCGTCATCCACACGCGCATTGGTACTGGAGGTTGTAGGTCGAGTCATCCAAGGCTGGCCCAAACACGTAAGTTAGCCCTCTTTAGTTAGGTCTTTTATTCCACCTAATCATGGCTATTACTAACACTAGGATTCTTTATGACAGGATGGTAGCGCCAAACTCTGTGTCAACTGTGACTCTTAATTACAGGAGGATTGCCGTCGTCTTGTTCGAACCAGCCACTGTTTTACCAGGACACTGAGATGTTTGATCATATTTGTAACTATTTGAAAGGTAACCTTGCTACGGAGTGCTATAAACATCTGCCACTCGTATTGTGGGTTAATTGGGAGACTAGGGGGAAGGCCGGCTAGTGGTAGCCCTTTAACCCCAAATTGTTCTTGTCTTTTGTTTGTTTTGTCTATTATATCTTTCTTGTGTGGCCCATGGGCATTTTTTACATTATCTCTTGTGGGAACAGTATTTGTTTTCAGTGTTTTAGTGTTTGATTTTCATTTGCTGCTAACTGCATGTTCATTGATTATTGTATAATAAATGTTTATTGGATTGCATCAGTCCCATTTCTGTGCCTTTCATTGGAACACCTGGGATATAGTCTTAATCACCTCTAAATACTATAAGTGAGCAAGTACCCCTGGGGGTCACATTTGGGCGTTGTCCGCAGAGAGTACACAATGGGAACTGGTGTAAAACTTTTGTGATGGGTTTTGTGTTGTTGTTGACTTTAGATTTGATTATTTTGTTTGGCAAATAACCAAGGTTACACTTGATTAAAGGAAAAAACAGTGGCTGAGCGAAAGATGACTGGGAGCAACGAACGCTGGTAAGCAATAAGTGGTTAAAACCCTTAACATCTGTACTGCCTGTCTCTGTCCGGTCTTGTTTTCTTGGCCCTACAGGGTTATGGAAAGACAGGAGCAGGCTAGCTAACTGAGCAGATCAGAGGAACTGCAAGCAGATAATGTAAGTGCTCGTCAGGGAAATCGCAGTGCCTCCAGTGGACACAGATCAGGAAGAGCCAAGTCGACCACTGTCAGGTCCCCCTAGTATTGGAGGTATGTCCATATCGTGCAAGAGAACGTAAATATCCCATAAGTTTTCTGGTGAGTCCAGGTTCAGAATGGTCTTCCTGTGGAGGAATGGGTTGAAGAGATCCGCCAATGCTTACAGGTTAGACATAATGGCCCCCAGTGAACAGGCGTATTTTGTTTATGATCTTCTTGAGGGGTGGGCTAAACTTGAGATTAAACTTCGTCCAGCTATTGATAAGAGACTGATCCAGAAAAGATCTTATTTCACATATTGTCAAGAGACTTTTTGGCTGTGCACACTCTTACATTGAGGCCCAAACAAAGTTTTTCCAAGGTCGCCAACGCCGAGGGAGGAAACGTTGCGTGAATTTTCCACATTCGATTAATGGCATTAATGAAATCTGTCAACGAAAAAATTCAAGTGCTATTTCTTAACCTGACTTTGGTTTCTCCGTGATCACTTTGTGAAAAACGTATAGAGAGATAAAATGTTTGCGTAGGGAGGCTAAACACAATTTATATCGCCTCAATCCTGGCTCGTCCTTCTTTGAACGTGCGTACGTAAGAAGCATTTCGATTGGGCAAGACGATGGGAAGGGGCCGCCCCAGTACGCGCTAGGCTTTCTCTGTGTCGACGTCAGCGACTAGAGAATGGTAAGGAGAATGGGAGAGCTGAGACCCAGGCTGGTGGCATGCACAAATCAAACGACGAATTGGCTGGAGACTTAAAGATTGTTTGTGCGTAGACAACAAACCCAATTAGGACACCATCTCTTAAAACATTTGTCCTCCGGACCAGTGCCTTTTCAATTCCAACAGCAGCCAGGTTAAACCAGCAATGCCTTTCAACCTCGAACAGTAGGCCCAGGTAATCCACTCCAGCGTTACAAAATTCGCAGCCGATTGGTCGACCTATTTGTATTAGGTGTGACACAGGTTGGCCATATGGCAAGGGGACTGTTTAACGGTCAACGGCAGGGCCCGCATGTACGGAATGACTTGCGCAGAGGACAGTTAATACAGGTGATCTACCATCTAGTGGTTACCGTCGGAAACTACACCCTTCTAGTGGCATAGAGCCAGCACTTTAGATGGTTTAGGGCTTAGCAGGCGAGGGGTTCTCCTCCTCATTCTATGCTTATAGGACAATGCCCTGTGATCTGATGTTAGAATGGGGAGGAGTACATCACGGTGCCCTGTTGACACCGAGATTCTATGGGTGTCTACCTAATCACAGAAATCGTTCTGTAAGAACACTTCCAATCTAGAAACAGGGCCAAACACAACTACGTGCTTGTGGATGGCTGATGTAAAGGCAGCCAATAGGTTGGATATCTCCCATATCGAGGCCATCTAGAGCCTGGATCATAGAAGTCCTGGGCAGATTGCTTCCCTCCATAGGCAGTGTTGGTCCGTCCAAGATCCACCAGCCTCTGGCTCAAAGTTTAAAAAAAACACTGTCCCAGGGCTGATCGGAGAAATGAACGTTCTTCGTAGCTGTCTGACGGAAATGTTCTGTCAAGGAAGCAATAATTTATTTACCTCTCCTTCCACTAGCTGATGTAACTGCAGTTTGGAAACAGGCTCTGCTGGAGTGTCAAAACACTTGAAGGCCTCGTCAAATTACTGGTTTCCTGGGTAAGGAATTTCAACCCCCCGGGCTCCTCCATCTCTGTGCCCGGCTGGGCTTCTATGAAGCTGGTTTTAGCTGTATGCAGCCGGGCCTTGCCGCCTCCGATTCCCGCAGCTGTTCATAGAAACGGTAGAGGGAGACTGGCAGTGTACCACCTAGAACTTGCTCATGTCCTAGCTCCTTACTGCCGCATTGGGCATGGCACAGTTGATGTGCTTGGTAGGTCAATGTGGGTTAAAGGAAGATCGTTGGGATATAAGCGACCACGCACTCACCTGGGTGTCAATTGCATATAATCGAGGTATATTCGCTAACAGCCGAATGTGTTTTCAGGACGGAAATAGTAACCAAGTCCCAGTAGCTTTCATTGCGAGTATTGAGCCCACCACCTCTCACGTTCCGGGCCCTTGCTGATGCCACCTGCCTAATTTGACAGAGTCAGAGCAGCAACAGGGCAAGTACTTAACTTCAAAGGTATAGTGCACGCTTTTAGTCGTGAGGGAAGGGCAGTTGGGTTGCACAGACCTAGCTGGAACACGAACATCATATAGTGGACGAGACTCCGTGTGCGACAACGCATACCGTATAGACGCCACCGTCACAGTATGATGTTGTGAAGGACGCACATCCAAGAGTTTGTTGGACGCAGGAGTAGGTGAAGAATTAGTCGAGTCACCTAGTTGCGTCACCCTTGTCGTCTCGTAAGATAGAGGATGGAACTCTCATCTCTCGTCATATGCGCGTTGACTATGAGGACAGTTGAAGCAAAAACTAGAAAAGATGGCCTTTCCATTGCCACGAGTGAAGAATCCTGGATGCTCTTTCAGGTGCTTGTCTTTTCTCGCCACCTTAGATCTGGCAAGCGGGCTAAATCAGCGGTCGTCGGTGGCTATGAACAAGGACAGACAACAACCTTTTGCATCCATTTGGCTCTTTGAGGTTCAGAGAATGCCATTTTGGATGCTGTAAACGCCACCAGGACGTTCCAGAGGCTAATGGCAAGGATCTTTCGGAGATCAGCGGTTCAACTTCCCTTTCTTCTGTACCTAGACGATGTGTGGTATGTTCCTCAACGTCCAACAACATCTGGAACGAGCTAGAACTTGTGTTGGATTAGGTTGACTTCCCATGGCCTCTCCAGCTTAAATTGAACAAGTGTCATTTCGTTTCAGCCGGAGGGTAGAAGTTTTTGGACACATAATTTTCAGCTTCGGCCGTCTCAACTGATCTGACAAAATTCAGTGCAGTAAGAGACTGGAGGAATACCAGCTACCGTTACAGACTTGCGCGTTCTTTCCTTGGGTTTGGCATTCATACTATCGGCGTTACTCTGTTGAGGGTTGGCAGAGTATGCAGCTCCTCTGCATAAGTCTGGTAGCCAAGTTACAGCCGCCCAAAAAGAGAAACGAACTGGTTTC
>OLKM01001554.1:0-20482 GCA_900291075.1 Melanogrammus aeglefinus
GCATTTTAAGGATGATGTTCTGCGCCTAATAAAATAAGGTGAAAATACTGTAATATACCATTCGGTCGGTGTTTTAGTAATCAAGCCGGCTGTTATAGTGCTCATAATGTACTGCTGGACCGAACTGTGATCACTACAAGCGTTTCATCTAACCATATTATATTTTATTAAAAATATAATGCCCGCACGGGCGCGCCTGGTAATTCTGAACACTTCAGCTATGAGCCACAGTTAAAGAAGTGCGACCGCTTCGCCACTGCTAGTCTATCTAATCTATCTATTATCTATCTATCTATCTATCTATGATATCTATCTATCTAGTCTTCTATCTATCTATCTATCATCTACTATCTATCCTACCTTACCTACCTACCTACCTACCTAGCCTACTACCTACTATCTTATCTATCATTATCTATCACTTATCTTATCTACCTAACCGTACCTACCTACCTACTACTACTGCCTACCTCTACCTACCCTACCTTACCCGTACCTAGCTACCTACTAGCCTACCTAGCCTACACTATCTATCTATCCTATCTACCTACTCTATCTTATCTAGTCTAATCTATCTTAACCAACTATATCTACGAGTCTATCGAGATGGCTACCCAGATCTATCCATGCTGATCTACTATGTAATTAATTAGATTATGAATGAAGTATTAACACAAGCTAGCTTAGCACTATATCACTTGTAAACACCAGTACTAGCTACACGAAGTCTTTACGTTGTGAAGTGACCCAGGGATCGTCTGAGACAGACTTATTATCGCATGAATTATCTTATCCGAGGCGCACCCTAGCTTTGGCCGGATATTAGATATGGATTATATAAAAACCGTTATATAGTAATGATTATGTATTATCGTTATAATTAATATTATACATAATATAGATATGACGAGCTCGCAAGGAGTCAGCAACACGCAACAAACCCCTTCCTCCTCCATGCTCGTGGTTCAAGTCCGACAGCTCTTGGTCATTGAGGCAGCAGCTCATTTATCATCAAGTCGCTACAGCCGCCAGAAACGGCGCATATGAAGGGAACGGACAATGGCATATTGGTCAGCCCAAATTTTTTTTTTTTTTCCCCAAAAGAGCTTAATTTTTTTCCAGCAAACAGCTTAGATACAATGTTTTCTGGAACTCAATATTAGCGTTTACCTTGTTGGAACTATATATCAGTCTCCTCTTAAATACAGATTCTTCCTTTTGCTTCATAGTTTACCAAACTCAAACTTTCACATAATTAGCAAGTGAGTTCAAACGATCCCGGTTTGGACTATCTTTCTTCAAGAACAGTGACGCAAACGCACACATCGTAACCAGACCTCATACTCACGATGCAACGCACTGACACAAATACGAGCTGCATTGTATGGATGAGTGTGTTTATTTGATCTATGCTTTGTATATAATAATTGTGATTCAGTGTAATGTCATACATAGCATGCATTCAAATGTAGAAGGTGTTTAATGTATACAACAAGAGTGTTGCATACATGTGCGTCGTGGGGTGTCGCCCAACATGCCACAGCTCTGGCTCCTCGGGCTGCGAGCCGATGCTAGTCGATGAAGGAAGGGCGTGGGAGCAGCTAACCGCGTACCTCCGCTACATAACTGAAACCTTTAGACACAACCAAATAGTGATCCTAGCTCCCGCTAGGATCGACAGCAGACGCCGTAACACTGGTTCATCATCACCCTGTTTCACTTCTCTCTTTGGATTACTATTTAAGGAAAATACAAAAAAACATGAGCTGTCCTTAATACACATTTGGACACCAGAATAAAATTCCATCGTGTCAAACACCTGTGTACAGATGCAAACAAAAAAATAACAATCAACAATCATTGACGATTAAACTGTCCAGATAATTACAAATAATATTCAGTGATAGATTCCCTCACGGTGGGATTGTAACTGCAGAGTTGGTTTGGCGCCCTTCTGCAGTCCCAGAGCTTTCTCTTTTCCCCTGCTGCGTCCTCGTCATCCATTCTACTTCCTGTCCTCAGACACTCCGGAGCCGTTCCAAAGAGCAGTTGGGCCAAGCCAGGTCGGTGCACTCTGAAGCCGGGCCACTGCAAATAGGTCTTCCTCAACAGACCTTCCTCATGCGGTGGTAGGAGGAGAGCTCCCTCTCTGGGAATATGCTCCAGGAACACCAGCACAGAAGTCCCGATGCTCGTCAAGAGCCGGTAGTTGGCCAGCTGGATCTCCAGTGAACACCACTCACTCTGCAGAAAGTTCCGGCTCACAACACCAAAGCGTCTGGCGGCTGCTATAACAACAGCGGACACGATGTTGTCCACTATGTTGCGTCCCGGTTCAGAGTCCCGGTGATGAAGGCAAAGTTTGGAACGAGGAGCCGTTTCCCCTCTAAAGTTTTGGGAGCAGCTATCTAGAACCCAGGCTTCGTTGTTGAAATTATAGGAGATGAACGCGTCGTATTCACACAGTTCTCCTCGTCTTCCTCATTTGCGCACTGTTCGTTGAACCAGGGCACGGAACACATAATAGCCATATATTAATTTTCCAAATATAGCTTGAAACATGTAATAGAGGAACTACAAATGGAATACAAAGATACAGCAGCCGTTAATGAAAACAGGTACTTTCCCAAGGTCTCCAAAGCAAACCTCTGGTCCAAAAAGGTAGAAAAATCATTAATGTCTCTTGGCCATCTCGCAGGCTATGCAAATATATCAATTGCACTTTAGGGTTATTAAGTGTCCAATTTTGCAGTTCTAGGTTTTGGCATGAACAGCTGAGTGTATTCTTTCTTATGTCAAGGTAGCTGAGGCTTTGGAGGCTGTCCAGAACTTTCACCTCAATGTGCTGCATCACGTTATGGGTAAGGTAAAAGCCTCGTAGATTGGTAAGATTTCCAAAAACTCCTTGGGGCAAATTCTGAAGGCCCATATTTTGCAGACTCAGCCTCTTCAAATTCCTCAGGTTTTTGAAGCTCCCCGGCTCGAGATTTACCAAGCCATTGCACGAGTTATCTAGCGTTAGATAAGCCAGGCCTGTCAGATCGTCAAAGGTGTCAGAAGCGATGTGATCTATGCGGTTGTTGGTAAGGTACAGATTTCTCAGGGAGTGAAGACCACGGAGAAAAAGCCATTGAGGCAGCCGGGCTTATTACCCAAGGGCTGTTGCCGCAACCAAGTTTAAGATCCCTGAGACTTGCCGAGATCACACAAAAGGAAGAAACGAAAAATTCATGAGTGAAAACGAAATCTTGTTCTTTAAGTAGAACTCCCAACACATTCCAGGGTGTTGTTTGGGAACGGAGCGAACTCAATGCTATCTATTTGTTTAAAGGTTGTTTCCATCCAAGTAAGAGGTTTGTTAGACGTTTCAATCCCCTGAGGCCACCTTCGTAAATAATGTGAGATTTTATTTCACCCAGGTCCAATTTAGTCAGCCGACCAAGATATAGGAATACTCCATAGAAAATCACAGCGATGCGCGGTTGTGCGAAGATTCAAGGTTTCAAGGGCTACTTAAGCCCTCGAAGGTTGGTGTTTCCACAACTCATTCAAGAGGTTGTTGTCCAGAACGACGTATTATCTCCAGGAGCTTGGTAGCCCTTCTGAGTGCTCTCGAAATGAATTCTAGCAATGCTGTTTTATGTTAGAGTTTAAAATTGTGAACATCTTGTGTGTGAGTCAGCAAAGGCGTCAGAGTCGACTGTGGAGGATGCCGATTGTAACGAAAAGCTCAAATGTGTGAGCGGAAGCTTGTATAAGGAAGCTTATAATTTTTGTACCCTTGGCAGGACAACAGTTGGTTAATGTGGTTTGTGCTCTCTATTTGAACAATTTTTTTATGTGGTTCTGTCCCTTCAAGAAACTCAAGACATTTCACCTGTTTTCAGATTGGTTTGAGGAGATGCGAATGTTCCTGTGAATTGAGGGCAGTTGGATAATGAAGTATTTGGTTAACATATTAAATCTTATTTGATTTTCAGAGTCAAGTGGGTCGTGTGTTTTCCTTTTCCTAAAAAAGGGCCATAGCTTATTGATCCTGACTTGGATCGTTTAAGCCCCATGTCAGAGAAGTCCACAAAGAGAGCATCACACGTTTGGTCACTTTTGAAAAATCAAATATTTTAAACTTTTGTTGAAACCCATCTGTAAAAAGCGAATCTGCGCTAGGTCGACTCCTTTGAAAGCAGTCGTTGATAGTTCCACGTTCTTTGACAATATCTAGTAGTCTGATGTTCGTGAGAAATGAATCAGCGCAAAGCCAACGATAACAACTTTATTTCCACGTAACAAACAATTCAGTCAGGCCTTTTAGGCAATGAGCTGTTTAAATGAGTGAGGATGGTCAAAAAGTTAAAGTCAAGATCTAGCGTCTTCAGTTGACTTAAGGGATGAAACGGATCGCACGACGACAGAGAAGTTAATGCAGACGTTATTTCGTAAGATCAAGGTGTTCAACTGAGGGGTGGAAGTGAAGAGGCTCTGGGGGAGGTCTTCCAAGAGGTTATGTTCCAGTGAGAGGTAAGTGAGGTTGTAAAGGTCCTGAAAAACCGAGCAGTTGAGTTTTGATAGGCGGTTGAAAGACAAGCTGAGATTCTTGAGTTGATGCATTCTCTGGAAAGCAAGCCCGTCAATGAACTTCAAATTGTTACTGTCCATACAAAGGTGTTCCAATTTGAAAAAACGTATAAAGCTCTCTGTGGGTATGTGCGAGACATTATTATTTCCAATGGTGATGTTGATGGCAGATGCTGGCAGGTCACCCACAATTTGAGATATGCGCTTTTCGGCTCGTTGACTGCAAGTGAATGTCAGATTAATTGAGTATTGATCTCCAATGCAATTTTTAAAGCCGTACTGACAAGGAGAAATGAATCAAAAGCCCAAATGTCAATATTGATAGGTGTCTTGTTGAATCCGCCATTTGGATAAATATTGAGGTCAAGAGAAGCTTCCAGGGTATTTTCCCGTGTATGGTTTGAAATCTGGATCCACTGTTCTTTTTTAAATGCAATTCCATTTCTTTTCATTAATTGCAATGGGGATTAGTAATGTAGCCCGGAAACCTATAGAAAAAATGAAAACAAAAATCATATTTCTAAGTTTAGTATGACAATACCATAATCAGATATTCATAGTGCCAAAGGCTTTCATGAGTGGTCCACATATGGCAAATATAAACATATATATATATATATATATATATATATATATATATATATATATATATATATATATATATATATATATATATATATATATATATATATATATAATGTATACACATTATTCAAGCTATTTGACTAGCTTGACTTAAGTGTAGATTAAAATAAGTAACTCACCCCTCATTATTCACCAATAGAGGCCCCCAACACCAATGATAGAACCAGGCTATCAATTCCTTTACAGATCTCCCCCCCAATCAAATGGTGTACATTTCAATAGGTTTCATCTGGGTCAAAGTTAACGCATGGGTCATTCATTCCCTGCAGTACACCGAAAGTATTTTTTTTCAGACTGCAGGTCGGACAAGATTCAGCAGTTTCAGGTTCCTTATAAAGCTACCCAGTCGTCCAAAAATAAATTGGTAGGCTATTTGTGCGTTTCTGCAAACTGTAGCCTATTGATAATAATAATCCATGTGGATTCTTTTTTCCAATTTTTCGTTACACATGAATAACCAATATCCATTAGCACCATGGAACCCGTTAACTGTGTTCTTTTGAGGAAAACGGATTTATAGCCTACGTTCGTAGCCTACCCGCGACCTAAATGTACCATGTTTCTTGTTTCAACACCCACCATTGTAATTAATTTACTTGAAAAAGATTTGCATTTCAGCAAATAAAAACATTTTGATCAGAATGAAAATATAACGATATCACTCCAACGCCAAACTGTATGCTTTCTGTATTTGTAATTCGTGTCTGTAGTCCATTTAGAGTTGGATTTTTAAGGTTTGTGTAATAAAAGAAACGGACAAGTAAATGCTGCTCTCTCTGGTTGTAACGCCGAACGCCTGACGATTTAGAGCTTTTTTCACACTGTTCTTGGAAATACGATGGATCGTGCTCCGCGCCTCCGGTGGCCAAGCCTGGTGTGTTGCGCGTCGAGTGCGCTTTACGCAAAATCATCGATCGACCCTTTTAACCTGTGCCACACGAACGCGCATGAACGAGTCGTGTGCTGTGCGCCTCCGAATTTAAAAGTTTGCGCTCACGCTAGGCTTTTGGCCCGTGTAGAACAACCTTTTTTAAATTCAGTTTACGCACAGCGACAGTTTTTCCTGACACAGTATTACTGCTAGGCCTATACCTTCTATAGACTAAAACCGATGCCTCTATAGGTACACCGAGACCTCCAACATTCTCGGATGTGGCTGGCGAAGCAAAGATATTTTCATTTATTTATATTGTAATAATAAACCCATCATTTATTTGATAAAGATTTTGATTATAGTAATAAGTATAGTGGCAATTGTTTAGGCCTATTGCTATTGCCCTCAAGTGCTCAACATGCGTATAAATTGTATTATTTTAGTACTTTAAAAATAAGATGAAAACCTCAAACAATCTTACTTCTACAAAACAAGGACCTAAGATCGCATGGATTAGTCGTGACTAATCCAAAAAATGCATGAAACACAAACACAAGGCTAGCATTGGTTTCTCTTACCTTCACAAGTCTCCACACAGTCTGTGCAAGAGCTTGCTCTGCCTGTCCACCTGTCTCGCTGCGTGCGGAGCGTCTCCCACTGGGTGGGGCGCGTCGGGCAATGAACGAGTGGGGGGGAGGAGTCCTTCTGCATGCCTATAGGCTGGCACTAACGACACCGTAGGACACGCTTATCACACAGCTGATTTATTCACATGGTTGTATATATACCTTATGTTTCCGTGTTTCTATCCTGGAAAAGCAATGTATAGCAGACAAAGCTTTGCAGCGGAAGAAGTTATCCAGAAGTTATACATGTTAACAGTCCAAGATACATAAAAGGGTTCTTTTTTTTCTTCAAATAACATAAATTATGTAAAAACATATTTAACAGCCTCAAAAAGATTGAATGAAAAAAACATCCGTGATTGTTTACATTACATGAATAAATGTGTTTCATCAAAAAGTGATAAAAACAAATGTTCTCTGGAGCGGGAGAAGGGGACTGTAGTGGCACTCCGTCTGTTCTGAGTCTTCTGTACCACAATTTTGAGTTCAGTCTTAGAAACTATTAATTGACACGCGAGTGAGACAAGTAAATCTTCCATAAAAAATGTTTACTAGAAAACTTAGAGTTACAAGTTCACACGGTCAAAAAACTATGTCGCTTCCAACATCTCTGAGCTCAAAGCAAAACTAAAAGTTCCATACGCAGGTATAACACTGACGTAACGTCATCTGATTGGAAGCTTACGTTCTTACAAGTTATTCAGCTTTTAAATGCAATACTAAATTATATAGTTCAACCTAAACATTCTTTCAAATCCTAATGAAATTATTTATCTTCAGATACCTTTTTAAATCTTTTTAAACTAAATTATTATAACACATGAAATCATGAATTTGGCTCTTACATTACCCGGCCCCTAATTGGTTAGGCAGGAGGACTAAGCAATTATAACTTAAACATTATAACAACAAACAAGAGCCACAATACTTCAAATGTCCATAAACTTTTAAACTAGTATCTTCTCTCTTCAGTCTTCTGATATTGCCTCTTCCAATAGGCACAGCTTGTTTACAGGCCTTTCCAGCGTGCTGGTTTTAGTCTTTAGCTTTACTCTTCTCACTGTTCCATTTGAGTCTGGCAATGTTTCCACAACCTTCCCCATGAGCCAGGAGTTGCGTGGAGAGGAACTGTCCACTAGTAGCACGACATCTCCGGTCATGAAGTTTCTTCTAGGCTTCAGCCATTTCTGGCGCTCCTGTAGAAGTGGAAGATACTCACGTGTCCATCTGGTCCAGAATAAATCCGCGAGATATTGGACTTGTTTCCATCTTCTTCCTTGTGTATGTGTCATCCTTTGCTGAAATATGCCTGGAGGTATGCTAGGGTTGACATTTCAGCAACAACAAGTGGTTCGGTGTCAGAGGCTCAACGTCGTTTCACATCATCTGAGACGCTTGTGAGCGGCCCTGCCATTTATGATACTTTTCCACTTCACACATTATTGTGTGTAGGCAATCATCATTCACTGTCTGTTCTTTCAATAAGGAATTAAGGATCCTTCGCACTGTCCGGATTTGTCTTTCCCAAACCCCACCTTGGTGAGAGGCTGCTGGGCTGTTGAATATCCACTTTATCCCTTTTGGTTGCAGGACTCTTTCAATCTTGAATGTTATCCAGCTGGTTGGAATGGCTTCTCTCAGTTCTCTTTCAGCGGACACACAAAATTAGTGCCATTATCCGACCTCATGATGGTAACTTGGCCTCTTCTGCTTATGAAACGTCGAATTGCATTAACGCAAGAGTCAGTGTCAAGGCTATCTGCAACTTCAATGTGCACCGCTCTGAGTGTGAGACAAGTGAACATCACGCCGTATCTCTTGACCGTACCCCGGCCCCGTCTGACATCAAACGGTCCAAAGAAATCAACACCGGTGTTTGTGAAAGGAGGTTTGTCTGGCAAGAGGCGATCTTCAGGCAAGCTTGCCATCTTCTGCTCTCCAACCTTTCCATTGATCCTGCGGCATGTTGTACATTTGCTGATTATCTTTCGGATTGCAGAATTGGCCTGTGGGATCCAGTACTTGCGTCTAAGCTGTGCCAAGACATAACTGCGTCCACAGTGTCCTGTTCTTTGGTGTATGTCTCTTAAAATCAGTGTGGCGACTCTGCTATGCTTAGACAGAATCACTGGATGTTTAGCATTTTCTGGCATAGCAGACTTGTTGAGTCTTCCACCAACCCTTAAAGTGTCGTCTTGGAGAATGGGGTCCAGTTTGAACAACTGACTGCTGCGGCTGAGCTGTCTGCTCTTCTGCAAGGTTTTGACCTCTTCTCTGAACTGCTGTCTCTGGCTGCATCGGATTATCTCTGATTCAGCAGCTACTAAATCATCCAAGGTAAGTGATTTCTTTCCTATTGTTCTTTTGTATTTCTTCATGTGTTGTTCTAATTTTGACTTTTGCTTTTCAGGGTCCTTTTCAGTTTGATGGATTGTTTGTAATAACTCTTTTCTTTCTTCCTTCAGCTTCCACAGAGTTTCCTTTACTTTCAAAATCCACGCTACTGATCTTTTCAATTTATGCCAATCTGAGTAGTAGTTTATCAGTTCGTTCAATGGTTCCATATCTTCTTTGACCTTGATTGCGTTGACAGTGACTTTGTTCTTGACTTCCGGATCGTTTGGAAGGCTTTCTTCTTTTCTGTCTGGCTGCTCTGGCCAGTCACTTTCACTGTTCAACAAAAAGTTTGGCCCGTTGATCCAGGTTCCCCCTTGGACCAAGTTCTTTGCCTTCAGGCCTCTGCTGGCTTGATCTGCAGGATTCTCTGTCGTCCTAACATGCTTCCATTGTGACGGCTTGGTTGCTTCTCTGATGAGTACAATTCTGTTAGCGACGAATGTCTTGAAACGGGCTGTTTCGCTGTCGATGTATCTGAGCACTGTAGTGCTATCTGTCCAGAAGATGGATTGTTGCAGTGGGATCTTAAGTTCTTGCTGTAGCATCTTGTCTACCTTCACTGCCACAACCGCTGCGGTCAGCTCAAGTCTTGGGATAGTGATCAACTTGAGTGGGGCTACTCTTGATTTTCCCATAAGGAACGCACAATGTTTCTTGCCTTCTTTATTCTCCAATAACAGATAAGACACAGTGCCATATGCGTACTCTGAGGCATCTGAAAAATGGTGCAACTGCGCTGCTGCAGTGCATCCTAAATCCAAAGGCTTCAAACACCTGTTCACGCGAAAGTTGGAGAGGTGAGTAACATCTTCAATCCACTTTCTCCAATGTTCAGCATGCTTCTCACCGACGTCTTCATCCCACCCATGTTGTTCTTTACAGAGTTCTTTCAACAGTAGTTTAGCTGGCAAGATGACCGGGGCCAGAAAGCCGAGGGGGTCGTAGATGGAATTGACAACTGATAAGATGCCTCTTCTGGTCATCGGTTTGTCTTGCAGCTTCATTCGGTAAGTGAAATGATCGGATTCCGTGTCCCACTGGACACCGAGGGTCCTTTCAACTGGCAAAGCGTCATGTCTCAGATCCAGGTCTTTCACTTCACTTAGCCTCTGTTGAGCCTCTGGGATTGATAGCAACACCTTCCTGCTATTACTCATCCACTTCGCCAAAGTAAAGCCTCCACTGGCACACAAAGTCCGCAGATCTTCTGCTAAGGTCACTGCATCATCTTCTGTTGCTAGGCTCTTCAAGCAGTCATCCACATAGAAGTTACGGAGGACTGTCTGAACGGCTTCTGGGGATGCAACGTCTCTGTGATCTTCAGCAGTTCTTCTTAGCGCATATGAGGCAACACTCGGCGAGAGAGGTGGCTCCGAAGAGGTGCACTGCCATCCGGAATTCTTCCACAGGTTCAGTCAACTTGCCGTTTGGCCACCAAAGAAAACGTAGAAGGTCTGCGTCATGTTCTGGCACTTTAACCTGATAAAACATCGACTCAATGTCTGCCATTAACGCCACAGGTTCCTCACGAAATCTTAAGAGGACACCAACCAATGTGTTGGTCATGTCGGGCCCTTGAAGCAACTCACTGTTCAAAGATCGATCCTGGAAGGAGGCGGTGCAGTCAAAAACCACCCTGAGCTTTTTTTTCTTCGGGTGATAAACACCGTGGTGTGGTATGTAGAACACCCTGTTGTCGTCACGGTTCAGCTGGTGTGGTGGAACTTGAATGGCATAGCCCTTTTCAATGATCGTGTGCATGAAGCTCTTGTAGTCCTCAAAGAACTCAGGATTCTTCTGTAGCTTTCTTCTCAGACAGGTTATGCGCTGTTCAGCAACGCACCGATTGTTGGGCATTTTGACCTTCTCGTTCCTGAGTGGCAATCCAACACAGTAATGCCCACTCTCGAATGTTGTTGTCTTCTGCACAGACTGCAAAAACTGTTTGTCTTCCTGGGACATCTCTTCTTTGTCATCGTACTTTCGCTCTGGAAAATCAGTGTTGTACTGTTCAACCAGAAGTTTCTCAATTTCCATCACGGAGATCCTATTCACTGAGAGATGAGGTGACTCACTCTCTTCGTCTTTTAGTTCTTTTCTTACGGGTCCGTTCACCACCCAGCCAATGGCGGTCTTGACAGCATACGGCCCTCCATCTTGACTGTTGATAATGTGCCATGGCTCCATTGCTCTCGAGCAGTTGGCTCCAATAAGTAGGCCTATGTCAGCTTTTATCTCTGGCAAGCTCACTTCTCTGAGGTAAGGCCACTTCTGGATGTCTGACTGCTTAGGTATGTTTCCAGTGTGCACAGGTATGTTCCTGTGTGTGAACACCTTCGGCAGGTCAATGAAGCTGGTGTCTTCCCATCCACACACCTCAAGGTCTGAGATAGCTAAACTGTTCATGAGCTTTGGTTCTTCAGGTTTGTCTTGTCCCATGGTGCTGAGAAGTATTCGTGTTGGTTTCCCTTTAACACTCAGTTTTCTTTGCAGGTCCTCCGTACAGAAGGTTGCTGTGCTTCCCGGGTCTAAAAAGGCGTATGTTGCATGACTTACTTGTGTTCCACATAGGCTACCACGCTCTGCATTTCTATCTCCTGCCTGGGAAATACTGTCATTTGGTCTAACAGCTCTTGCAGGCTATCCACCATATCAAATTCTTTTTGCTGTACATTTTCCATTGGCAGCACTGATGTTGATTCATGCACAGCTGCTATCCATCTTTTAGTTTCTTTCATAAATTCTCTGATTGGTGCCATTTTAACTTCAAACCAATTATCTTGGTCACACGTTCGTTCATCCTCACTTAAAAGATTTGCAACTTCACTGTTGAGACTTCTGAACTCTCCTACTAACTCTGCAAAATCTTTTTCCATTGCATCTTGCACATTTTGGACGTTTCCAGCATCACGCATTAATATCTCAAACTCCCTTATTGTGCTTGTCAGAGTTCCTAATTTTCGTCTCCTCAATGCAATGTATTTCTGCAACTTATCTTCTAATGCCTTCTCAGTTAGCTTACGTGATCTTCCCTGCGCCATCATATCCTCCACACCTCTCTGTTCTTCCCCATCAGCCATCGTACACGTTGCCGAGTTAATGCTCAAGCTGTATGCCACAGTTCAAAAGCTACTTTCTTACACGGAACTTCTCTTAATAAACGAGTGCAAAACAGCTTCTCAAAAATCGCTAAAAACTCTGCATTGACTGAATATAGGCTTGCTAACAGCGTAGGCTCTTGCTAGGGGTGAATCACGTTGCTATTTCCAGCATGGAGCAGTTACAGTTTCACTTTCGTTTTCATCCAATCTCACTAATTATCTTCATTCATCCGTATATCTTCGTATCTTCTTAATACTGAAAGATAAAAAGGAGTTTTCGATACCTGTTCTCGTAGAGTACTTCAATGGATTACCAGTTCCAACGTTAGCTTCCAATCCTTTTCACGTCCTAGCCACGTTCTTCTCCTTGTTAAGGCAATCCAGTTAAACTCGGCTAAGCTAGTTTTTTTGACTAAATGTAGTGGCACTCCGTCTGTTCTGAGTCTTCTGTACCACAATTTTGAGTTCAGTCTTAGAAACTATTAATTGACACGCGAGTGAGACAAGTAAATCTTCCATAAAAAATGTTTACTAGAAAACTTAGAGTTACAAGTTCACACGGTCAAAAAACTAATGTCGCTTCCAACATCTCTGAGCTCAAAGCAAAACTAAAAGTTCCATACCAGGTATAACACTGACGTAACGTCATCTGATTGGAAGCTTACGTTCCTACAAGTTATTCAGCTTTTAAATGCAATACTAAATTATATAGTTCAACCTAAACATTCTTTCAAATCCTAATGAAATTATTTATCTTCAGATACCTTTTTAAATCTTTTTAAACTAAATTATTATAACACATGAAATCATGAATTTGGCTCTTACAGGGACCGTTCGACATCGAGGTGCTACGTGTCCAAATGGGGCGTTTTGGCTGTAGCCTACAGGGTAGGGGTTCTAAAGTAAACATTCACAGCATTGTCTCCAGCTCCTCCAGGTGTCCTCTCTGGGGTCCTACGGGGGTCTCTCCCCCGGGGTCCCCATCACTCCACACCCCCCGTCCAGAGCCTGTCCCTGGGGGGCTGGGTGGCAGGGGAGGGTCGATGGTCTCCATGAGGTCACTGAAGGCGCAGCACGGAGGACTGCTTCTGATTGGGTGCACGGAAGGCGGGGCAACCGGCAAGACTCCGCCCCTTGAGGTGACGGCAGAAGAGCTGACGCTGTGATTGGTGGTCAGGTTGCCGTAATATGAACTGACTCCGCCCCCACTGCTGGTCATCCTGGACTTCTGTCTGAGATCCGAGACTAAACTCCGTCTTAGCCACGCCTTCTTTACCTCCGCCTGCACCTGATAGGAGGGGAAAGAGTGAGCCAGGAGCCAGGATTATAGTACATATCAAATTATATTGAATGAAACATATCAGATTAGATGTCCTATTAGTTATCAGATAAAATATCCGATATATTTGCTATCAGATCAGATATCAGATTCTATATCAGATTGGATATCAGATAACATTAGATATCAGAACAGACTAGCTATCAGATAAAACTTCAAATCAGATTGTATGTTAATTCAGATTAGGTAAAATCAGTATAAACATCAGTTAAAATATCAGGTCACAGATAACAGATCAATACCTCTCCGTTGCAGAAACAGTAGATGATAGCCACAACAAATCCCTGCAAAATGAAAACACACACAAGCAGATGTGAATTGTGAACACACACACATACTCACACAAACGCACGCAAACACACACACACACACACACACACACACACACACACACACACACACACACACACACACACACACACACACACACACACACACACACACACACACTGCATATATGGTTGATGTGTGTTTATTGATCTATGCTTATAATAATATGATTACATGTGTGTATACGTATGCATTCAAATGTATAAGGTGCTTAATGTATACATACAAGAGTATGTCTATACATTGCGCGCATGTGTGTGTGTGTTATACGTTACCTGAAAGGAGTTGAAAAACATCTCATAGTGCATCTGGACCTGCCAGAGGAGGCCAGAGACGTCAGTGTATGGAATAGCCATGAAGAGCATGTAGTGAACTCCAAACAGAGGCATCAGGACAAGTGTGGACTTCAGCAACTTCCTGGAACCAGAGGAATATCATGTAGTGAGCTCCGAACACAATGAGGATTCCGGTGAACTCTAAACTCTGTTGACACTATGTAGTTAACCCTTAAAACTATGAGCAGCATTGTAGTCCACTCCAAACACTATGAAGACTGTGTAGCGAACTCTAAACACTTTGAATACCAGTGCACTCCAAATACTCTGAAGACTATGTCGTGAACTCTAAACACTAAAGCAACAACATTTGGTGATCTCTGAACACTCGAAACACTGGCGAGCCCTCTGCACAATAATCACTATGTGGTGAACTCTGACCCCTAGGAACACTATGGAGTTAACTCTGACCCCTGGGAACACTATGGAGTTAACTCTGACCCCTGGGAACACAACATGGCAAAGCATACCTGGAATACCTGTCCTGGGTTACCTGTACTACTACTGGGTGGTAGGTTACCTGTCCTAGGTTACCTGTACTACTGAGCTGTAGGTTACCTGTCCTAGGTTACCTGTACTACTGGGCTGTAGGTTACCTGTCCTAGGTTACCTGTACTACTGGGCTGTAGGTTACCTGTCCTGGGTTACCTGTACTGTTGCCTTGGGTCTAATTTGCCTGTGTTCGTTTCCCACAGCTTGGAGGCCAGGACTCGTATGATGTTGAGGAAGAGGAAGAAGTTCACCTGCAGAATGGATTAGAGCAACACCCTTCAGGACAGAGTCAACAGTACAACCTAAACATGAACTACTTGATGTAGACGTAACTTACATCAATGTGAAGGGGGTGTAGGTACATCATAGCATCAACATCACATTTAAAGTCTCATCCTCTACAGTACTCTACACACTATAGTGTTATGGAGCACTTAATATAATGACATGGCTTACATACTACAAGGATATATAATTATATGGTTTACATACTATAATGATATGGTGAACCTACTATATTGATATGGTATTAGTAATATGATGATATGGGGTACATACTATAATGATATGGTGAACCTACTATATTGATATGGTATTAGTAATATGATGATATGGGGTACATACTATAATGGCTGCCAAGATAGGAACCTGATAAATCCATTTCAAATTTCCTGCACTGATGTCCCAGCATCTGAAACAGAAGATCCAACGCAATGTTTGTGTGTCCATTATGAACACAATACACACACACACGCACGCACTGCTCGTGGGAATTTTTTTTAACTCACAGTTATCCTGAGGGCAGAAACGTTTTTGATTGGTTCAATCTGACAACCAATCGCAAGACAGGAGAGAATTGTGGAGGCGGGCCGGCGAATTTAAAACTCAACGGAACGAGCCACCATTTGAATCCATCGTCATTAAGTTTGGAGCAAGGTGAGCAATTTTCTGTGAAATGAGAATAGTATGTGCAGCTATGTGTGATTACATGTGTGATACATGTTAAGATAGCTAAGCATATGTGTGCTAGCTTAAATGTGTGATACATGTTAAGATAGCTAGACTGCTAGTAAAGCTAATTAAGCTTTACTGTACTTATATTCAAAAACAATGGTTATTTAGGGTTCGGGTAACCGTAGGCTAACCCTAACTATTATTTGTCTGAGGGCAGTTCTTCTGGTCCCAGGGCTGAAGAAACATTCATCTGCCCTCAGGGCTGAGTGGCCTTAATCATTATTTGTCTGGCGGCAGACAAACATTTTAATACTTTAATTTTAAAAAGACAGATTTGCCATTGAAATGTATCATCAAGGTTCCTCTCAACATTTTTCTAAATTTATTATGCTATTGTATGATTGCAGAGGAACGTGTTACGCTGGCTGATATCAGCTACATGCGCTGCAAATTCCTCCCAGTCAGCCGAATCGCCCCGGAAAGTTTAGAGGAGAATGTGGAAAAAAATGAAGCCATGCTAATGGATGATACTGCAGGTACTTGTTAAGTTCCAGATCAGAAACAAGGTTTGTGTCTTTGGTCCAATCCCATTTCTTTGCTCAAAGGAGAATCTCAGCCCTAGCCCTCGCTGTTGCGCGTTCACGCGCCGTGGAGCCATGTCCCAATACCAGTTTAAAGGTAGCTTAAGGGGTAAGGGGGAGGGCTAACATCCCCTCAAAATTGAGATTTTCGATGGGCTCCCTCAAAGCGCTTCAGTTGTGACTTGCTCCCCACAATACCTTGCGAGAAAACGGAAAATCAAGAAATATCCTAGACAAGATGGAGGGCGAAAAGATGCGAACAGGATTTGAAAAAACACAAATTTAAGTGTTTTCTCTGTAATAAACTAATTAATTATTTTATTAATTATATTCTGCAGCCCGGCCGCGGACTCTCGGAAGATCTGGATATCATACGACATGAGCTCGGGTCAGCTCCCCGACCCTGGGCCGCCCGACCCCGGTCCACGGCCGGGCTGCAGAGCCCGTGATAGGGCTCTGCAGCCCGGCCGTGGACCGGGCGGCCCGCGGTCGGGGAGCTGCCGGGCTCATGTCGTATGATATCCAGATCTTCCATGTTCTAGTGACTCCAGGTGAAAAATATACTAATATATTATATTATATTAGTAATATTTTATAAGTAATGTTATATTTATCGAAATGTAGTTTCAATGCATTATAGACATTCGTTATAACCAGATACATAACCACCGCGGGTTGACTTGTCATGCACTAATCGCTAGTTAGCGAATTAGCTCGCGATCTCCGCAACATGGATAGTTTCATGTCAACACTTGCCCTATTTTCATGTCCCATTTCGCCCATTTCATTGCATGTTTATGGGCAGTGCCGCTGCTAGCTATTTTGGGGCCCTAAGCATAACTCCTTTATGCCCCCCCCCCCCCCCCCCAGGGGGGTTCACAGAACAGCCAAACACAGTTCACAGACACAGTTGGCTGTTCTGTGAACACAGTTCACAGAACAGCCAAAACATACATCCAGTACACACAAGTATTGGAATGTCCAAAATCTTTTAAATTAAATAGTTATCCATAAATACAAACTTAAAACCAGAAGTATACAAGTAAGAAAAATTCTTCTATGAAGCAAAGATTTACAAGCAGAAACTATTTACACAAATATATTGGAAAATTAAAATCTGATGGGATTTTAAATGGACCTCTTCGTACCATTTCAACGCGATCCGCATCTAAAACATGTGGCGGCCAAAGAGCAGGATCAGTTTGAGGGGGCACACAGGTCTCTACATTGTCACAGACTGATGGACTCTCAATGACACTTGTGCTTTCAGAGGTGGTGGTTCTCTGCGGATCTGTTTCTAAACTGCTGGTTGAGGGTTGTTGATCATCCTGGCTTGGTGCGGTGGTGATGTCTACAGACCTGCAAGACGGTTGCTCCTCCTCTGCATCTTCGTCTTGGTCACGTGCTTTCACTTGAACAAATTTCAGCATAGACCCTGCAATAATTTAGAAATACAACGAAAAAGGATCAGTATAGAAAGAGACAAAAATATTCAAACAAAGAATCTTAAGAATTATAAGAATTAAGAATTATAAACATTTAAAACTAAGGTGCTCTCCCCCTTTATTGATCAACTATTTGATAAATGTAATCTAAATAAATAGCATAATAGAATGTAAAGTAAAGTAACATTTAGCTGGCGTCAGTTCAAGTCAATTCAAGTCTTTTATTGTCAGATGCACAGAACAACAGAGTCAGACTGGGCACTGAAATTCTTAGGACAGGACACCGTACCACACTACCATAACATTACAAGACATAAGATAACATATAAGTACTCCACGTGATATAACAACATAACTTAACAAACGATATACCTATGAAAGACAAATAATAGTAGACCTACTAGATAAACATATTGCACAATATGCAATATAGATACTAAACATAAATACACGCACTAAACGGATACACATACGTACCTACATGTCTTTCACTATCTGCTAGAGCTATACTGAACATAGGCTAGTTAGGCCTACTTGTCAAATGCATAATGTTTAACAGTAAAATCTCAATTTAGCTTGCACCTAGGGTTTCCAACTTCCTAAACCCCAAATGAGGACACTTTTCTTCCAGGTGCGCACACGCGCCAACAGCTGACCAACAATAATGGAAATTGCAAGGTTTCATTAGCCATACCATGAACCTATTAAATTCAGTGTAATTTTGTAACTACTGTACTTGCTTGGATGTATTGTTCATAATAATAGTCAAGACAATCATTACAAAGTTTCTCTCAAATTTCATGTTGTTTTCGTTGAAATAGCATTAGACCTGTTTAGCATAGACTCCTGGTTGCTATGGTTATCTATTTGCTATGCTAGCTAGCTAGCTAGCTAGCTAAGGGAACTTTTAATACCCTTTAACGATCTAAGTGTAAGATTTCCGTTTGCATGAAAATATAGCTAGTTATCTAGCTAATGTTATAGTCTCCTCGATTTAATTTCTACAATTATAATGGGTGCTTGAGAAACGTCGTATGAACAAGTTCATGTTCATGAGTTAATGTATTATTATTATTATTATTATTATTATTATTATATTCACACATATAAACACCAGTTCATCATGTCTAAAGAATTCTGATATGAAATATGAAAACAACAATGTGCAAGCTTCCAATTTAATCGTGATTTAAGATACTTAGATCGCTAAAAGTTTCACCTTTTCGTGCTGGCGTTACAAATGTCTCCAGGGCACAGACACTAAACTGTTAAATTTTTCTCTTTTCACGGATACAAATAAAAAAGGCTGTGATTGTAATACGGGACTGCAGCTGTCCCTGACGCTGACGGGACAAATCAAAATCATAATTCAGGATGTCCCGGACAATTCGGGACAGTTGGCAACCCTTCTTGCACCTAAGTTATAACATATTTGAGTGTGCTAACATTAGCAATACCGTTAGCTAGTTCGAGGTGTATGCATAGGCAAACCATTCAATTAGCAGCACATTTCCTGTATTTTACAATGATTAAACATGGACTTACCGGCTGATAGTGATGCAAAGGATTCATCTCGCTGTTTCCTCTTTCTTTTTTCTTCCCCTGACTCATGCGATCTTTTCGAGGACATTCCGAAAAGTTGACATAGCCTGCTGTCAAGTTCGCCTGACCACTTTAGACAGGGCAACCACCGCGAGCTTGGGATGTTGCATGTGTATTTGTGTGTGGGGGGGGGGGTACCATCGTAACTTTTTTTTGAGCAATTAAATATATCTCTTGTTCTGCCCGTTTTGTGATATGCATGGCTAAAAGGTGCCTTATATTTTTATACTGAAATAATATCAGCATTATTATTATTATTACAACTATGATGATTTTCTTTTTTTTTTCTTTTTTTTAATTTTTTTTTGAAGTTGCCTATTTTTGGGGCCCCCCTCACGACTTGAGGCCCTACGCGCAGCGCGTAGTGCGCGTTATGGGAGCGGCGGCACTGTTTATGGGGTAATGTGTTAGGGCTGTAGAACGGACTCTCGGAAGATCTGGATATCATACGACATGAAGCCCGGCAGCTCCCCGACCTGGGCCGCCCGACCCCCGGTCCACGCCGGGCTGCAGAGGCCCGCCGCACGTGGACCGGGCGGCCCGCGGTCCGGGGAGCTGCCCGGCTCATGTCGTATGATATCCAGATCTTCCCAGGTTTGATGACGTTCACAGGGTAGGGTTGTCCCATTTGGTAGGGGGATCGGTTTAGGGGTAGCTTATGAGCATGAGCAATGAGGGTAAGGGTAGGGTTAGGTTGAGATGTAGGGTTGAGACAGTGAGCAAAGAAATGGGATTGGGCCTTTGTGTACCAAGAAAGGATGAGGCCACTTCCCCAGTGCACACAAGCAATGCACTGTATTTTAATTCTCTCTTCCTCTTTTTGATTCTTCTTTCTTCAAGAAGATGACTGACTGGGCCAAATTTAACCTTGCCAATCATGGCCTTGGCCCATGTGCTCCAGACAACGCGCTTATCAACTCATGTCCGGCTGAGAAATTGAAGTTGCTCAAAATTGATAAATGACGTGAGATTTATTGTACACATTTCGAATTGTGTCTTTATTTATACAGTCTGTTTAATACATTTAATCATATTCTTTGTATCCTTTCACAGGAAAGACACCACCACTGGTTTATATAAATAAAGTTCAGTTTGAGTGAAGTCTGTGTCGAACAAAATAGCCAAGCAGCAAAGAACATAGGTTAGACTACTCTCTATACAGCAGGTGATTGGTTATTGGCAAACT
>OLKM01001554.1:21218-36218 GCA_900291075.1 Melanogrammus aeglefinus
GTTCGGGCCCAATTGTTTGTGGGTGAGGTCGTCAATGGTGGGGTGTGTGCGGGTGCGCGCGTGTGGGTGCGTGTGTGTCCGTGCGAGTGTATGTATATTTGTGCGTGTGTGTCTGTGTGTGTATGTGTGCACATGCATGTGCACGTTTGTGTGTGTGTGTATGTGTGTGTGTGTGTGTGTGTGTGTGTGTGTATATATGTGTGTGTGTGTGTGTGTGTGTGTGTGTGTGTGTGTGTGTGTGTGTGTGTGTGTGTGTGTGTGTGTGTGTGTGTGTGTGTGTGTGTGTGTGTGTGTGTGTGTGTGTGTGTGTGTGTGTGTGTGTGTGTGTGTGTGTGTGTGTTGTTTATAGTGTACACAGCCCCGGACACGTGGCCAGCGAGCTGCATGCTAAGTGGCCACAGATGGGGGGTACGGGGTTGGGTCAAGGGTGGGAGGGGGGTTTGGCAGGCAAGATCCACAGAGCAACAACAAAGCATTCAACCTAATTTCAGGAACACAAACTCCAACTCACACACTCACACACAACACAACAAACAAAACACACAACATACACCATTACTTTCTTCGATTTGACAACGAAACTCACCAAATAAGATCCCGTTTCCGGGGCATCTGTTTTGGCGGGACGTTTTCAAATACAAAAAATGTTCACACATTACGGCGTACCAATTGACATTTGTTCGTGCCCATTATGCACATCTTAAGGCGAATCTGTCCCGGGTACACATGAATCGATTCTTTAGACAGCAAGTTCATCAAGCTGGACCACGGGTCCAACCTGCATACAGCGACGGGTACATACACAGGCAGATCTTAGGCACTCTGCTTATCTTATATTGATGTGCGGGGTCTGCAGATTCGTCGTGGTCTCAATTGACACATCTGATTATTTCACCAGGTCCCTGATTGTAGATGTGCCCTGTCACAATGGGTCCAACTTAACTTGGCCTCTGTCTGGTGCTCTTCACTAATGTATTAAGTGCTTTGAGATAACTTGAATCAACAGATGCCTATTAAGGCCTCTAATTATCTGGTATTGATCAATAAGGAGAATAGTAGCCATAATTCGGAAGATAACTTCACCGTGTGTATTTCTTCGAATGTATCTGTTATCATTCAGGAGATGGTCAGCGAGAGACTATGAGTTAGGCAAGTGGTTGACGTCGCTTAGATAATGGATGGAGGACGCTTCGGAGAGAGAAGAGACCGGAGAGAGAGAGAGATATGAGAGAGAGGTGAAGAGAGAGAAAAGAGGAGAGATGTGTTGAAGAGAGCGGAGAAGAGAGTTAGAAATAGAGAGAGAAATCAAATATTACGAGATAATGATTTATGAAGAGCCGATGCACTCAGTACACGGTGAGTTTCCGACTGCGAAGACGAAAGAGAATACTGCCATAAGGAGAGAGAGAGGGAAGGAGGTCATCATCACAAGGCTGTGAAGAGTGACAAATAAGGAAAGACAAATCTAGGACCAAATAACCTTTCTCCCGGCTAATGACGCTCTTGGTTACCAAAGCCATCTCGTGTACACAAAACGCACAAGAGAGAGCAAGGGACACACTCGCTAGCAGAGAGAGAGAGAGACGAAAGAGAGAGAGAGAGACGAGAGAGAGAGAGAGAGAGAGAGAGAGAGAGAGAGAGAGAGAGAGAGAGAGAGAGAGAGAGAGAGAGAGAGAGAGAGAGAGAGAGAGAGAGAGAGAGAGAGAGAGAGAGAGAGAGAGAGAGAGAGAGAGAGAGAGAGAGAGAGAGAGACTGGGAGGAAGAGAGGGAGGAGAATTTGACGGCCAAATGTGTTTCCCCAAAGCCCTGACAGTGAAAGGTTGTTGTGTTTTACCAATAAACCCTACAAAAGAACTGAAGAAGAACTTTTATACCCATACCTAGTTTTTGACACTTTGTGGGTCCCTCCTTCAAGTGTGTGTGTGGAGTGTGTAAGTGTGTATCGGTTGCAGTACTGGGGTCCGGTAAAGGGGGCGATAGTGAGCACACACACTTTTACACACGTTCCTAGTTTTTGTCACTTTGTGGGGCAAATTTCAAAAAACGAAAAAAAAGCAAGAGCCACATCAGGGGAGGCTCCTGAGTACAGAGAGATGAAGATCGGTGTGGGGCCCACCATTTTGGGCCCCACAACGTTTCAGGGCCCCACACCGTTGGTGTGCTCCAATAGCCACGCTCTCTTTCATTGCTATCCCTCCTTCTCTCACGTACACTGCTATCACGCACCCACATGTACACGCACACACACACACACACACACACACACACACACACACACACACACACACACACACACACACACACACACACACACACACACACACACACACACACACAACCTTATACAGGAATGCACATACACACACACACACACACACAAACAAACATACACATGCAACTTTACATATGCATGTACACATACACAAATACACACACACACACGCGCGCGCGCACACACACAAATACATGACCACACATAAACATAACCAACACTGTTCTGTTGCAGCAAGCTTTTGGCATCCAACTGAAGTTTGCCCAGCTCAAAGTTACCATGGCAACGAGTGGATTCGCCGATCGTAGAGTGCTCTGAGCGACGATAAAGTGAGAGAGTTAGGGAGCGTAAAGAGAGAGACAGATAAAGATATGGAGAAGGGAGATAGGAGGTGGTGCGGAGAGAAAGTAATTTGGAGGACTAAACTTTTCATCACTCTTTACATCCTCTTCCATGGTCATTTAATCAAAACGATTTGACCGGTGTCAAAGATGCAGTTTATATATATCCCGAAACATTCTCATCTCTCAAGGTTTTTTTTTGTCTTCATAGCATGACTAAAGAAATATAACAACGACTGCTCTTACTTATTTCTAACCTAAAACGACCTGTTTGTCTTTGTTGCAATTAAACTACCCTACGGGCGGTCACCCCAGGTAGCTTGTGCATCACAACAAAGCTCAGTCTTTAGCTGCCCCGCAGACTCCCTCTCTTCCCTCTCCTACCACCGGAGTCCTGGCTCTCCCTCCCCCATTCCTCACCTGGATGGATCCTCTCCAACCCCCTCACCTAGCAGCAGGGGTGGCTCACAAACACCTTTAACGTCAGCCTAACTGGACCATATTTATTCTGCCCCTTCACAGAGGGTAAGCTTAGACTATTTGCCAAATGCTTTCCAGAAGTGAACGAGCTTCGAAGGGGGCTGTGTTCAACACATGTTATTTAAGGTGAAGATGAGTTGTATTTTATGCATTCCAGAAGGTAAATGTATATATGAGAGTGCACTAGCACCCTGCAGGAAGGACTCTGTTCCTCTGCCCCTGAGCTTATGTATAAAGTATAGCTGATGTATAGAAGCCTTGTGCGGTGGAAGGCAAACTAAAGGTTAAAGCAACTTTAATATATATATTTTTTTTCTTATGATCTGCGTAATAGTTTGCCAGGCCTTCTTCATTTGAAAAACAAGTTTAGGACTGACACAACGGCACTTATTCAACTTGGGACTTATTATTATTACAGCCATCTTTGTTCTAAACGCAAGTTGAGCCTGTGTTTGTTGAATAACATTCCGGCAAAGCTCTCATGGTCAACCTGAGAGTTACTTTGGAGGTACTTTATGTAATCAAATAGAGAAGAGAATAATTAAAATTGACATCCCGGCAAATCATTGTTTTCCCCTCTTTTAATACACATAGTTTTACTGCTTATACTAGCCACCATTGTAATGGGCTTTTATTGTTGTGGGATTTAGCATCAAACTAATTGAGTCTACGTGTTGCACTACCCCCTCCTCCACCTGTGTATTGCATTGTTTGCTTCGACGTAGTGTTAAGGCAAGATCAGTGCTGGGTATGTATGCAAAGTTATGATGATGATGATTATGGGTTTAATAGTTGCAGTGGTTATTGTGATCTTCGTACCAAGATATTTGGTTCATCCTTAGTGTTTCTGCGGTGTGTTGCCTCCTTTTGTATGGACTTGGTAGTAAATAACGTTTGTATTTGCAAAAATATTGTATAACTGATCAATCATCAATATCCCAAGGGTACTAAACACATTTTCCGCAAATAAATCCTTACTATGGTAACCAACGATGTTCTCTGTATCCATTTGGAAGCTGTATTGGTTTATTTTGGTTGCGCACCATGTTGCATGAGTAACACAGCCCTAACAGATACTCGGTCCCATGCATATGCGTTAAATATATCCAAATTCTTTGTATACATTCAAATTTAATCTCTCTTCAAGATTATGCAAGTAATTCATTCTATGCTTTATTTAGACCACATTATATTCACACAAACCCCAACATCAGTACCTCATTGGCCACATATTTGTCGTGCAAACACCATTCCTGAATAGCTTTGTTCTCTAGACATAGAGTGGTCAACCCAACACCTTACACAGATGAATTGGTTTGAGATAAAACAGAACCAGCTACAAGCATGGCATCTTTTCCATTCCGCCCCGACCAAGACAAACTGAAGGTTTACCCGGGTAAATCAGAACCTGTAGGCTTGGCTTATTTGCCATTCCACCCATAAAAATATAAACTGGATTTTTACCTGGATTCAGGCGATGCTTCATGAACCACCCCCAGCCTGCAAGCTCATTTACCTTGTACCTCTGAATAAACCACGTGTTGAACATTCACCACTCTTCAAGTCATACCTAGCCAGAAACAAAGATACCACAGAAGATCCAAATGACGTTTCATCGAAGACCATTCATGTCAATAAGGTTGTAGTTGTAGAAATAAACTTGCTGCAATCTCGCCACGTCGTGCTGAGATTCGGAGAGATGAAATGCCTTGTCTAACTTGCCTTTGAGCCTAGACATCCCAAACCATGCCTATGGGCATTCGGGCAGCAGTGCAGAACAGCAGCGAGTTTAAATATAATGCGGCTTTGATGTGTTCATTGGCAATCCAGCTGTGCACAAAGCACAAAGAATATTTTCTTCTTGAAGCCCCACATAAGAAAGAAATTGCTAGATTTGGCACTAAGAAAATAATTATCTCTGGTCCCCTGTGTGGATGTTGGTGGCACAATGTATTTTCTTTAATGGCAAAGCACACTTGAGTTGTCTTTCTTTGTTGGCACATTAAATATAATATAATTAGCTGTCAAACTTTATACATTAATGCTCTCCAATAGGCTAATATGAAAGCAAAGAAAAGGAAAATGAGCCAAGAGAAGCAGGGACTGTGTAAAGGGAGTGGTGGTGGTGAGGCATCACGGAAAAAAAATGACTCTTTATGTGCATACGCATACACAATAAGCGTTTCTCTGCTGCTCAGCACAAGGATACCAAATAATGAAATATTGATATTTTTCAGACTGGGAGGCGACTCGGCAAGGGTGTTCAATTTTAAAAACCCGAGACGTTAAAGGATGACTCTGCTGCATTTCTCCTCGACGTAAAACATTGTAATTCTGCAGGAGTTCAAAAGGTCACTGGCAGGTATAGCGTCTTACTGGAGTGCTTCCTAAACTGTCGAGCAAGCGCACCAAAGGATCCTGAATGCACTAACTACAGATTCAGAATGTGCACTTCCACCCTCCTCCTTCTACATTAAACAGTTGTAGTGACAGGAGCTCCAAAAATAACCACACACCACACACATGTGCACACAAACACACACGCACATGTACACACGTACACACACACACACAGCACGCACGCACGCACGCACGCACGCACGCACGCACGCACGCACGCACGCACGCACGCACGCACGCACGCACACACACACACACACGCACACACACACGCACCACACACACACACACACACACACGCACAGTGGTCATTCATTACAGCAGTCCATTCTCTCAGTGCAGACTTCAAGGCTTGGTGCCAACTGCTACAGCATCCATCCCCGTAGCGTACACTCTTTCACCAGTGTGTCTATGACTGTCAGCACACTGAGTGAAACGCAGAGGGACTGTCATTTATCTTACGGATGACACAGCATTCGACTCTGTTTGCGTGTGGGAGGGTGGGACGTTCCAGGGAAGGGGGAGGAAGGGGGGGGGGGCTGTGGGGCTCTGTGTTTGTGGTGTGTGTCTATGGCTATGTTGTGTGTTGGCGCCCCCAAACCTCATCCTCATCACTCTTCATTCACTGTCCTCTGCTGCCTTTCATCCGCTCTCATCTAGCTCTGCCTGCTCGCCTGTGTTTGTGTGTGTGTCTATGGCTATGTGTGTGTTGGCCCCCCAAACCTCATCCCTTTCATTCATGTCCTCCTGTGCATCCCCCTCCATCTGCTGCCTCTCCCTGCAGGGGGCTAGCAGCTGTGTAGGCAGGCTTCTGGAGACCACCCCATAATGGGTATACACGTTGGTCTACCACCTGCGTGTTGTGCTTTATGGAGCTAGTTGTACTGTCGTGGTTATCTATGCATACATGCATGCATTTTCCACTCGTTTACACTCAGCGGTGCGGTCGCACACGAGGCAGCTGATGATATACAGGGAGCGGTTCATGGCCAGTACGATCTGTAGATGGAGCCATTAGATGGAGTGGGTGGGATTTATTTGAAGCATTTCAGGGAAATCACGACGCTCACACACATGGGGGTGGGTAATCCAGGCGGAAATATTATTAACAGATAATAGCTATAAACTGGCTTCATTTCAGTGAACTATGTTGGAGGTTACATAAACAGTTCCTTATATATCTTAAGATGCTATATTTATGGGATTTCTCATCACATCTTGTATTTTGTCTTATTTTTTTAGTTCTGCCGGTGTCCTGGAAGTAAAAAGAAAGGGCAATTTTTTTTTTTTTGGAAAATAGCGAGCTGAATTCTTGAGCAGTTCTGAGTCAGTTCTGAGGTTCTGAGCACCAGTAGATTGAATACTTTCCACCTCTTCCCCAATATGTTGCAAGGGAAATTGATTTCAGATAAATCTAGCAGGAAGTTTTTGAAGCAAAAGAGAAAGAAAGCAATGCAAACTTGCTGTGGCATAAATGAGAAATGGAGCATTAAAATCATATCTTATGCACATCATCAGATGGAACTACAAGACTTGTTGCTTTTCTCCTTTATTTCATGATCTTTTCCTACACCCACTTTTGCATTCATGGTTAATTAATGCATGGGCTTTGTCCACCCCATGAATGATTTAGTTTTGGTTTTTGGATTTTAATGCAACTCAAGTGTTTTTTTTTCAAACTCCCATAATAACTGCAGTTGTTTCCGTGCCCGGTGAGGTCAGAACATTGATTAAAGTTTGATTTGAACAATTCACGTTATTATCCAGTGCCACAACAGCTTCATTAATTCACTGTATCTGCAAAGCCCAAAATGACAAGACAAGCAGGCTCACAGTAATACCGCAAAATGAACCATAAAACATGTCTAGACAATCTTCCAACGTAGAATTGCAGATTGTATAAAATAAGTAAAAGTATCTCTCTCTCTTAATGGCTGGAAACTAAACAGTTCGAGTTTGGTCGGGGGAGCTGCACCATTAAATCTGAAAGAGGCGGCTTAGTACTGCGTGGATAGTTTGTAGAGCACCCTTGTTTTTCTAATACTTGTGCATAATGACTTTAAAGTAGACACTGATTTTTGATAATGGTTTTTAATATGCCCCCTTTTTTAAATGGCTTGTAATCTCGTTTTCATTACCGTGATTACATGCGTTATAAGAGTTGTGTTCCTCATTATCCAAGTGTCCACGGGCGATCCAGAACAGCCCAGTGACTCACACCTATTATTAATATCATTATTAAGTGTTGTGATACATAATGTGCTGTGACATGTCGAGTAGGCCTCCCGCTGGGTTTTTAATCATTTTTATTAACCCCGGTGAAATATAAACATTTAGTGGGAGGATGCAAACTATAGATTTTTCATGCAGGCACCGTGGAATCACAGTGTCGTAAAAGCATTCCTTCTGGGGTTTTGGGATTCATGGATTTAACCGACAAAGCTTTGAGGTTGTTTGTTTTGTTTGTTAAAGTTTGCACTTTACAGATCAATTTGTTTGACTTAACCTGACAACAACTCAACTTCAACTTGACACTATCAAATACACATACGTAATGCTATTACCGGTAACTGGGCACCTGTATTTTAAGGAATGAACTCTTTCTGTGATCAGTGCTTTATTTATGTTTGCCAAGTAAACCCTTTGACCTTTTATATCCACAGGACAATGTTAACCTATCGGTGTGCAAACAGTGGCATAAACTGAATACAGAATGAGCTGCACTGAACCAGGATATGATGTGATGAAGTATCCAGAGGATGCTGGTGTCCTGTGCAACATTGATGAGGTCGCTGAAAATCAACCTTGTGTGGGAGTGACAGGGATTAAAACAGATGTTAAATATTCCATTATCTGTAAATATTTAACTATTACTTACACTAAGCACTAAAACAACAACAAATTCAAAAATATCAATGTGAAAAAGAGTTTCCTCGACGCACATGGTTGTTGTTAAAAAACATATTTTCACTTAAAACAAACAAGAGGACAACAGTTGATTACCTTGCACAACTCGAGCCTCCCTCCAGTCTAGAACTCTGGCCCTAAGGAGCACCAGAATTTGTGTGGCTCAATTAACCTATGAGCCCCAGCTGCAGACTATTACAGGGCTAACAGGGACAGGAACGCGTGAATCTTTTAAAACATGTCAACACAGTGAAGATGCCATTCACATCTTCACAATCATTTAACGTTTTTTTGGTCAGATATCAAAATCTCTCTCTGCCGGTCAATGTCTCTGTGGCGATCATTTGACAAAATGTATATTTTGCTAAATCAACACCTTTACCACTAATGCGTTCCCATAATCCTCGGTGAAAGCTTTTGCAGAGCAAGCGATTTGTTAGGAGTAAGAGGGATGCTGAATGTCTCTAAATAAAGATGTCATTAAAAGAGCGGGGATTTATCACTGAGGATATTGACGTACTAAGGAGACATAACGTCTGGGTTTAGACTAATGCCATCTCAGCAACCGCCAACATGCACAATGGTAACTGGTTCTATATCCTGTCTCTCACTTCCTTCCTCTCCATCATGCACTCCTCATTTCTTCCCTCACACACTTCAAATATCCCAGCCCCACTTTACCAGCATTGACTGACATTGGCACAAATGCACACACTCACGCACAAACACACACACACACACACACACACACACACACACACACACACACACACACACACACACACACACACACACACACACACACACACACACACACACACACACACACACACACACACACACACAAACACACACACACACAAACACACACACACACAATCACACATGCAAACACACATGCATACTCAAACACACACACAGACACACACACACACAAACACACACACAGGTGTGCACAGACAGACAGACACACATACACACACACAAACAGACACACACACACAAGCACACACACATGTGTGCACAAATGCACACACCCATACAAACACACACATACACACATGGGAGACACAAACTGAGCACAAACCTAAAGTTGGTTGGTTAGTTGGTAGCTTGCCTGCTACCAGCTTCTGCGCCTCTAGGGTTTGAAATGGACTGGATCAATACAGGGGGAGTGAATTGCCAATTCCAGTTTAGGCTATTGAAATAGGCTGGAGTAGCACTCTAGTAGTGTGGGCATATGCGACTGGCAGTGATAGAGTGGAATTGGATTTTTAAGAAAGGAAAGACTATGGGGAAAAAAAAGCGATGAGAGAGGGACTCTAAAACATTGTGCCCATGCAAGGGCCCTGCGGCCGCTGTTAGCAGAGAGCAGGCGTTTTTCACACTCAGTGATTGATGGACACTGACTCTTCTCACAGCACATTCCCTTCCAAGCCTTTCCTCGTCTGCGTAGTCTATGGCAATCAGGCTGTGTGATTTAGGAGCAGCTGATTGTGTCCCGAGATAGAGAATAGCTCATTTAGCACAGCGTCAGACTCTGTTTACTGAGGATGCCCATGGACTGAAGCCATGGCCCTCTGCAATGCAATCATTGATCAGCCCAGAGGCGTACCCAGCCGTGCACACACTCCCACATGCACAGACACATGCACACGCGCGCACACACACACACGCGCACGCACGCACGCACGCACGCACGCACGCACGCACGCACGCACGCACGCACACACACACACACACACACACACACACACACACACACACACACACACACCACACACACACACAACACACACACACACACACACACACACACACACACACACACACACACACACACACAAAATGCGAATCATTACAGGGAAGCAGAGAGCTTATGAGTGACTTGAAGTGAAAGCCACGTAAGCCAATCATGTCTTGAATTCTAGGTCATGTCATATTTGTATACATATATATCTTGTTCAAATTGAACTGCTCAAGTTGGGCACAACTTTTGTCCTTTTTGTTCATATAAGATATCAATGACATCTATAAATAAAGGGAGATCAATTGCTCGGAAACTTTGCTTCTTGGGTTTCATTCAACCCTGATCGTTCAAGGAGAGCATTTGCAGGAAAAGCCTTTGTAGGGCTCTGGTAGCTAGGTCTTAGCAAGTGCCATTGCTAATGCTTGAACTTTACCCCAGATCAACACTAGTTGATCTGGGGATAGTTAGTGAAGTATGTTATTTGAGGGATCTTTGACTTTGATTTATTATTTCTAAATACGCTACACTTATTATTTCCAAATACGCTTCTCTCCCTGACAATCCATTTCTTCTAAACACTCCCAACACTCCGCTGCCACCAAGACCAATGTGAATCACTGCCGTAGCGTGTGGTTCCAAATCAGTGACCAGTCAATTCATGCAAAGAAGACCAAGAAAGAGGAAAGAAAGGGGGAAAAACCCTTTGTAATTGTGGATCTTTTCTTATCTATATAGTCATAAAGGAAGGATGAGGTCTAAGTGCTCATTACAGACACTGTGAGGCTCACTGATCATCCCGGCTCCTGATCGTTAAGATGAATTTGGAAGTAAAGTAAACATAATTATGCAAAGATCCCAAGGTCTGTCAATTACAGCCATTGATTCATGAACACTGAGATGGCTGCCAGCCTTTTACAAGCGACAGCCCTGTTTTGTTACGGGTTTCATTTTTTAAGATGCGTCGTTAAAGTTGGTTTGCTTTTTAAAAATGCTTACAAGCAGGGATTCTCGTTAGTAACATAAATGAAGCATAAGCACCATGAAACCATTCCTGAAGGTCCCTTTGTACTATTTTTACATAAATCTGTCTCCAGGCTTCTCCAAAACATCTGGAAGCATTGAGCATTTAGCGGGCACTCTCGCCACATACACATAATTGCAATATAGCACTTCAATATATTGGAAACAATGCATGCATGTCAGGACAGAGTTTATGGATAAATCAATGGTGAGCCAGCATACCTTCTTAAGTATTAAGCAACATTTCTTATCACAAAGACCAAAGTGCTACTGCCATTGTTTACCTTTGAGGCTGGCACCCACACAGCCGCCAGGCAGCATTGGCTCAACAAGGGGAATTTAACAATTTATATCATTAATGGTTGTTTTAAATGACCCAGGAGAGGCAGTAACCATGGTTTGACCACAAACTGGTATTGTCCTTTTAAGAATATCCCCTGAAATTTTCCCAACCCCCGTATGAAGCCAACTCTTCCATCCAATACCGCCGGATAAAAAATATTTCGGAATGGATATATAATGATTAATATTCACAACGTGAGCTGGTCTCGATGAGGTGATGACGAGATAAAGATTACGCTGAGTCACTGCTTAGGAAAAATAAAAAAAAAAGGAAAAAAGGGAAAGCCATTGGTGAACTTTATCCTCAAGTGTCAAGGCTCACTGGAGCCGCACGCAGCGGCGGGACTCACTGTTTTTTTCCCCACTGGAGATGATTATCTCAAGCTTTATAGCTTTGGGACACTATTAGAAGAAGGATATAAACACACCCACGCACACACAAAGACACACACACGCACAAACACACACACACATACACACGCACAATATTACACACAAAAGGGGTGAGGCCTGCAATGACAATGTGTTATAAATGTTACGGCTTTATCTGATGCTACTATGGGGAGAAGCAGTTTGCCAGAAGACGAGGACGAGCCAAGGTAGGACAAACATTTTCATCCGCGCTAAGCTTTGCCCGTCTGCAGTGTGAGCATACTGCAGTGCTTATCTGTGTCCTTGTTCAACATGTATGAAGGTATTATTGTAGCAACAGTCTTTAGGATGCGTAAACCAGAGTCACAAATGTGTAACAGTAAATTTGAAGTTGTCAATATTCATTTTGCATGTGAACACTAAAGTCACAAATGTGTAACAGCAAACTTGAAGTCGTAAATATTTTTCCTACCAGTGTAAACACAAAATAGGGGCTACGAGTTCACAAGTCCTTTGTTGCAGGTGCACAAATCCTATTCTGTGCATCACAACTCCAAAGAGTCATGCACTTGACACTTTTGCTACAATCATTCCAGCGCAGTAGGTGCAAAACACATTCATTCACACACCCATGCACATGCACAAAAATTGTGCATTCGTAATCCAATTGTGAGCTAATGCATCGGAAGTTGCACATCTTTGAAATATTTCCTCACAAATGAAATTATATAGATCGCTATGTTCAATGAGCATTTTAATGAGTGAGCACAAGTCCATCGATACAAATGCTTGAATCTGCTGCTACGAGTCTCAACTGTTGTTTTTCTTGCGGATACTTTTGCAACACGTCTATGTGGTACAAGGCTGTTTCCCAAAGTAAAGGAAGCATGCTCAACGGCCGCCCATTTAAGGATGCTACGTCATAGAACGCCGACAAGCACTGTACCAATGTTGAGAATGCTCGGAAATTTGCGCCCTTTTCACATCCTTTATATTTGAGAATTCGGGAAATTTTCAAGGATGCATCAATGGATCCTCAACGAGCCAAAATACCCACAATCCTTTGCATTCACACGCTGCGCGGGGTATTTACAAATTGCGTCTGGAAAGCAATACACATTGCTTTACACAAGTGAAGTTTTTGAACGTTTCCAGAAATATTTTGTGCCGTATTGCTTTTTATAGATTAATCATGCAAATGCAATTTCTTTCAAACGTTTTTGCAACGTAATGATGAGGCTATATTTTGCATACATTGATTTTTTTTGTGGCATGTTAATGAAATAATTCGGGGGGAATTCAGTTGAACTAAGTAATTTAATTTGACATAATGTAAGATACCCAACTCCGTTGTGTAGGATGCCCTCTTGTCTACTTTCAAGACTCCAGGCAGTAAGAGTTTGCTTAGATGGTCCCACTGTAAAAAAAAAAGAAAAATTCACCCCCTGCTGGCGACATTCATTTTTAAATGCTGCAATTTTGTCCCGCCCACGGACGCTCTGCGCCATATGGATACTAATCACTTTTGTGCATGTTCTCAGCTTATGAAACACGGGTGTGTGAATGTGTTTTGCACCGACTGCGCTGCAATGATTGTTGCAAAAGTGTCAAGTCCTTGACTCTTTGAAGTTGTGATGCACAGGATAGAAGCTGTGCACCTGTAACAAAGGAACTCGTAGCCCCTATTTTCAGAATAAGTTAGAAGTAAGTTATAAATGTGCTTTGAACAAACAGGTTTGGTTGAGTTCAACTTCTATTTCTTTAAACCAATAAAATAAGGAATTTATGATTAAATAAGCTTGTATATCATCTTAAATGATGCATTATATTTCCTTATTATAATAAATTAACTTGGAGTAAAAAATCTGTTAAATAATTAGATTCAAAGGAACAAGGTATGTCTGCAGTTATTATGTTCAGTATTATGGGAAAATGTGATGTTAATATGGTTCTAAAGCCTCTTATGTTACGTATTGTAGCAGCATTAGTACTAGTAGTAGAAGTAGCACTAGCAGTAGTACTAGCAGTTTTAGTGAAATAATAGTAGTAGTACTATTAGTAGTAGCAGTAGAAGTAGCAATAGCAGTAGTAAGAGTATGAGTAGCAGCAGTAATCATAGTAGTTGTACTAGTAGTAGTAATATTATAAGTATTAGTAGTCATAGTAGTTTAAGTAGTATGAGTAGTAGTAGGAGTAGTAATAGCAGTACATTATTTAAGATGATCATTTCTAGAATAATATGGACGAGCATGTTCTATCTCCTTTATTCTGTTAATGTACAATATTTAAAACATGGATTAAACATGCAGTGTAAAATGTATGTTTTCAGGGTGCATTAAGGAACGGCATGTCAGTAAGTGAGCAAGGGAATAGAGAAGCTCATGTGCTCAATTTAAAACATCTTATTATATACCGGTATGTGAAACACATGTCTGTGTGTGTGTGCGTGTGCGTGTGCGTGTGCGTGTGCGTGTGCGTGTGCGTGCGCGTGCGCGCGTGTGTGTGTGTGTGTGTGTGTGTGTGTGTGTGTTTGTGTGTCTCGATGTGTCTGTTGTGGATGGGGGGAGTGTATTCAGTTGTCTGCTCTGGCTGTCCTCGGATGTTCTTCACAGCACATTAAACAGGATGGCTATATGCCTTTTATTCCAACACACACGCAGGCCTGCATGCACAAACACAAACGCACACACAAACAGATACACACACACGCACACACACAGACACACACACACACCCTAACACCCGCACGCACAGACACACACACAAACACATAGAGAACAAGATAAGGGAGAATGAAACAGAGTGAGGGAAAGATCTGATTGTTTGGATACAGATGGGCAGTATGGGCATTCACCTTATTTAATCTCTGAAAGAAGCCTAATTATGCGAGTGTAATGAAGGGTGTACAGCCATGACTATGACGCGGTTGGCAGACAGTCTCATTCTCTATCATCGATGCACCCTTTCATTCTCTCTATCCCTCTCTTTTTCTCACTCTCTCTCATTTCTCTCACTCTCTTTCTTTCTCTCTGTCTTTTGATTTGTTACATACTTGTTTCACGACCTTATTGTCCTTTCTAACCCCTAGGAAAATATCCCACTTAAAAATATCATTC